>JAHZMX010006240.1:0-10477 GCA_027743895.1 Seira musarum | reverse complement strand
ATCAAAACGATATAAATAAACAAGAACAGGCTGAAATAAATAATTCTAAATCATACTCCTATTACCATAAATTAATTCCACAAAACTCAACGCCTTGGTATCTCACACATAAACTGCCAAGAAAAATATCGGTATGCATATCACAATGCAGACTTAATAGGAAATGTTTATACATAGATCTAAAATTAATTATTCTTGATCATGACACGCAAGGAAATACTGTAGTTTACCAGAAAACGGAACGCTTGAGCACTTCCTACTATATTGTAAGCTGCGGAATAAAATAAGACGCCTGTATTTGAATCAATATTTTAAGCAGCCGGATCCGTATGTTAACCTTATGTGTGCAAAAGACGAAAGTAAAGCATGGAATTCATACCATTATGTCTGTACTGCCGTTAAAAAAAGATTTGTTATTGAAAATAAAGAACAGAACTAATTTGAAATTGTGGAAATAAAAGAATGTACTTGATTTTTGTCAAGGCGGAACCCGATGGACAACATATATAATAATAATAATACACACTGTAATGACTAAAAGGTAACTAAGTTTGTAAAAAAAACTTATATTCCGTAAGAAATAAGTTGAAAAATGTAGGTGCAAAAATTGTTGTAATATTAATGAATTAGACATGCTCTCTTATCAAGTAAATCATTATGGTTGTATTAATAAATATACTAAAACTAATATTTTGTGTCGTATTTTTAGTTGATTTACAAGAAAAACACGGTAAATTTATGCATTTAGGTTCATAAAGACATATATTTATATAACATATAAGTCACTGATATGTAAAAAAGGGCTATTTCTTGCACGCCGAAAGGTGTGCGAGAAAAGGCCATTTTTATATCATCACCCGTTTTACCCACTACAAGATTCCATGGGAGACGGTCACCTCTACATGTACTGTTGCTTTATACCGTCTGAAGGCGACATTTGAAGTGCAGCAACCCTCCTACCACCAAACCCCCCAAATAATGTTTGGTTTGCGCATCAGGCCGAAATCATCGCTCAAGCATCATCATTGAGAGGCGAATACAACAGTGACTACGACACCAACAGTATCAGTTTCGATGAAAACAACGACGACTACGATATGGACTTAAACATACAATCTAGCATGTACATCCAATATCGATTGTTACACCTGTATTAAAAACAGGTGCCACTTTAAGGTGACCCTGCCAGGAACAATATTTGTACCGAAACCAGAGTACAACAAAGGAGTCGTTGCGATTGTGAATAGTGAGTTGGGGTGTGTTAATGCTGTAGAGATGCAACATTGTAAAATGTGATTTATGCAAATGACGTTAAGCCTAAGCATGCCCATGTTCCAGGAGCAAGGAATTTATAGAACTCACGTGTCAGCACATTCTGACCGTGAGAATTTTAGGCATACGAAGTACGAGATTCTTATGTAACAATTATGACATGTGATAATGATGATGTAAAATAAACCATTCATTCGAGTTTAAGAGACTCAATCATTAACAAATGCAATAAATATTGCCCACAACCTAAGGACTGCATTAGAAAATCCGAATTCGATAATTTGTGGAGTGCGATTCGCATTACGTAAGTTATTTTCTTTTATACCAGTTCATGATTGTTACGTAGAGTTGCAAACAGAACAAGGGTTTCAAAATATTAAGGAACTATTAACCAGCCCGTCTACATTATCTCACTTTATTCCTCGGCAGTAGCAATCGTATACACGGATGCCAGCCTAATTGGTCTGTCTGCGGCATTATTCCAAGAACAAAAGGGAGAGAAGAAGCACTTTATTTGCGTGCTTTAAGCAAAACCGAAGTGAGATGGTCCACAACTGAATTGAAAATTATTAGCTATATAAGACGGTTTAAAGGCATTTCGCCACATAGTATTTTCAGGAACGAATAAAATTATTTACTGACCACTCAACACTAATTTCACTAATTCGATCAAAAAACTAAAACCCACCCTTCCTCATATATTAACCAGAATGCTATTGCAATTGCATGAATATGAAATCATAGCAGTCTCGCACGTGGCAGGCAAAGCCAATACAGCAGCGGACTATGTAAGTAGACATCCTGTCCTTCCTGCGCAAGAAGAAGAAGATTTAATAGAAATCCCATCATATTCAGCTAGGGCAGATATCATGCAAAAATTACAAGATGAAGATCCGATTATAAGTCAAATAAAAAATGAGATTTTGACTGAAAATATCTCAAAAAAATAGCCGCTGCAGCATAATCGATGGAATAGTTAACTACCGCCCAACTCCATTTCATGACCCACTCATATACATACCAGCATCAATAAGACTCGAGATTATGCAGAATTATCATGAATCACCATTATCGCTTCATAGCGGAGTGACCAAAACATACAGGCTCATTAATCAGCGATAATATTGGCGTAAGTGCCACGCACACATAAAACACTTTTGTGTTTCCTGTTTAAAATGGCAAAAGGCAAAAACTGTCCAAGCTAAACCAGTAGGTTTTATGACAAAGGACACGATACCTTACGACACAGCTAAAGTATAGATTGTGGACATGATGGGTCGTTATCCGACAAGCCGAAAAGGTCACAAATATATTTTAACTGCATCATGTGCATTCTCAAGATATCTTATCATGCGTCCCATAAGGAATGTAAAAGCCAGTGAAGTAGCAAAATTTCTATTCGAAGACATAATTCTCAAGTTCGGAATACCGAATTCATTTAGACATGACCTCGGTACCAATTTAACCGCAAATGTAATTAAAGAACAATAAACACGAAGAGGAGGATTTTAATTGATAATAATTTAAAAACTTGGAGTAAACACATTCCAACAATTCAATTTACCATTAACACGAGCTTAAATGAATCAACTCTTTATAGTCCATTTTATCTCATGCAAGGCTCTCATCCATAATGCATCTTCGATTCCAAATTTGATGTACCTAGGGACCCGCAAACCCTTAATTTTTTAGAGAGATGACAAATATCTAAGGATTACGAGAGGGAAACATACTCTCAGCTCAAGAAAGATATGAAAAGATGTTTAATATGAAACGAATGAATCTCAAATACGATTTAGATCAGAAGGTTTTAATTCATCGTTCTGCTTATGAAGATAACATCCCATACAAACAACAAGAAGTATATTTAAGCCCGGCCATCATAACAAAGAAGTCAAATATTTACAAGGCAAACTACGAAGTAAAATTTTTAGAAGGATCTCGTCAAGGCTCATTTTTGGTACACATAGAAAAATTAGGCCATTAATTGAACTAGAGATGCAAAAATTAGGTTAAGAGGGGGATGTGACAAATAAAGTCACGGAATTGAATAGTCAAACAAAATCAATAAATCAGATCAGCCTTATGATGATGACGTTGAAGAAGACACGTGCCAAGGGCAGGCCCTTCAAGATTCTACCACTTCCTATCCTCAACGACCAATCTACGGATTATAATCAGTCAGAGTCCCACAGCTGAATAACCCACAACCATTAACCCAATTTCGAATTCTACGTCACAATCCGAAGAGGAGTCAAGACCCAAGCCGAGCTACAACCTAAGAAAAAAAAAGCAGGAATGAGGCTTTACATCATCATACTCATGTCCTTATGGGGCATCTTCAGACAATCAAACATGGCCAGAGCCCACTCCAACCTTAATCTATCCACATCAACCGGATTGATAGTTCGCAAGTACGAGAAAGTGATTTACGAAGACTTCTACACCATACAGTACCAAATGGAACTACCAAAAATTCCAGAACTACTCAGCGACTTAACCTGCATGGAGGAAGACCATGCCAAGTCTATAATCAAGTAAAGGAGCTAGCACGAACCTCTATCAATCATCTCCGTTTCTCCATTCCGACTCACGATAACATTGAAGACGACGAAGCGTAAGAACACGAAGTTTCTCTCTTACTACTCTCGACGTATTCGGAAAAGGGGACAAATTTCTCAATCAATTAGGAATAGAAACTCCAGCTAACCAAGACGTACATAAGGAACTTCAAGCCCAGCGCAATTACACGATAAAGCAAAATAAAGTTATCCGGGCTTTTGCTGACCAACTGAAAAGGGCCATCTCTAATCAAACAGCCCAATTCAACGAATCCTTAACGAAAATGAACACTCTATTTAGTCAGTTAAATAATTGGTTAGATATCGTAGAAAAAATAGACTTACTCAACGCTTAAATCTTCCATCGGATAGCAATTGCAATTAATTTTGAATCAGCCATGCAACATTGCAAGAGTTACAGAATCTCTTCCCACATAGCAAAAAGTCAGGCATTTAAAAACGATGTACGTAACATAAGCTCAAAGTTAAAAAGGCATGCGTTTAGCCATCGCAAGAAGTTGGCAACACAAATACCGAAGTTTACCTTTATCCTCGTGTCAAGTGAAAGGAAAACTATTTTTAATTAATGTGAAATGGTCAATCAAGTGAAAGTGATTTTTACGAATTCAAAGAAGTCCATCCACTTCCTTTCCACTACAAGGAGAAGATATGCACTTTCAAGCTAGATCATAACAATTTTATTTCCAAGAAAGGGGAAAAGGCCCAAGCTATTTCCAGACAAGATGAGTGCAAAATATCTATGCAAAGGTCGTGTCTTTCCACAATGCAATATTACATCAACATATCTTTTTTACGCCAAACGTGCTCCATGGAATGTAGTAATTATGATCAAGAAGCAATCATCATTCAAATAGAAGAAAATAAATACGGAGTCATTGCACAAAATGAAAGATTACAAATTAATTGCGAGAATACAACGAAGCAAGCAATTTTAAACACAAAAGTTGGCCTGAATATTTTAGAGATAGGCAGAGAGTGTAATATAAAAATAGGTAGGAAATCTTTAAGTTATATGGAATGAATGGAGATGGAGTAACCAATACAGCCAAGTTGACAAATGCCATCCCTTCAATTTAGATCCTGACTGGGGAGGAATTTACCACTTCCAAACTCACAGGAAAAAACATCATGACCGATCAAAATTGGGAAGTAAACATCCCCAGTAAACTCGCGCCCAACCGACTGACATGTATGTCATTAGGCACGTCAGCTTCGCCATTATGATATCTTTACTCTACAAAAGTAAGGGAACAATAGTGAGTATTTTAGCAATAATTAATCCTGCGAATTTAATTACCTCAGTTTTAACGGCATTACTGGCTTTACCCAGAGTGGATGCCACGCTAGCAGATCAAAATTATTTAGGCCCAGTTTACAAAGTTTACTAGTTTAGCTTTGAGGGGATACAAACATTTTTAATGTTAATAGCAAGCCTGTCATTAATTGTAATAGCATATACATTACGAAAATCAAAATTGTTACAGATATTTAATGACGAGACAAAATTCACAAAAGGAGTGATAAAAATCGGTAAAATTAATGAAAGAAAGGGAAACATCCTTAATGAAGTTAGCGTCAGTACTCCCAGGAGGAGAAATAGAGAAAATAACTACGAAAGCATAAATATGCAAGATCTGCGAATAGCAGAAAATTCCATATCTCATTTTCAGAGATTAGCACTGGCCATTTCTAGGACAAACGATAATGTATAAAATAACAAGGGGTATTTAGGTAATTAAGTCAGTCCATTACAAGCTCTCAAACTAATCTTGACCAGCAAAACATCACTATCACTTCTCCTTTCCTTTATCAAATTACAATCTTTCCTCTACTCAAATCGCTAAACTTCTGCGATGGACAAGAAGCAAGATCAACAAGCATTTAATTACCGAGGCTGGTCAAGGAGACAGCTACTTGAAACTCTTTAGGCAGTTCTAAGTATCGTGACGTATCTCCGATTAATCTCGGTCGACGCCCGTCACTCCAGCTTCCGCTTCCAGCTAGCACTAGAACGCTTCCACCAAGCCATTTCAAGGTGGGTACAAGATTTAAGAAGAATTCACGAAGAAGAAGAAAATCGTGAAAGGTTGCAACAACGAATTCAAAACTGTAGGAGAGTACGAGTAATAAAGTTCACTCAAAATCCAAAACCGTCCCCTTACCAACGCTCAGCTACCAAACCTGACAGTCCCTTACCAACCACTAAAACCGAACAACAAAAAAGAGAAGAAGATCAGGATCGTGCGGCCGTCTTCAGACACATAGCACGACTAGTCGGTGACGGAACGGATTCAGAAGCTGAATTTGATTACTCCCCGGATCCAACTGAAAATAAACTCAACAACAGAAAATGTCGGAGGAACCTGTTCCAGGACCTTCCAAACCCCGGAACCTGCAGGTCACTAGGTATTTTAGTACTCCTCCAGACTCATATTCTGACTGGGAGAGAGTGACACAAAAGAAAAAAACTCAGCAACAGAAAAAGAAAGATTGGGTGAGCCCAGAAAGTAATAAGTGTTTCTATTGCAAACAGGAAGGTCACCCCGCCCAAGTCGGTTCCAAATTAAAAGAGAAGAACGACAAGAAGAAGAAAGACGAAAGTCCCAAAGAAGACGGGTGGTTTTGAGTGATTCCAAGAACAAAGTTTTTCTCCTTTCCTTCTCCTTTCAGTCTCTTCAGTTTCCTTTATCTTCTTCCTTGCTTTCCGTTTCTCTCGACTTTGGGCACCCTAAAAAGTTAAAAATTATTAGGCTTGTAAAAAAGGACCAGAATGTAAGTAAAATATTTATACTATCTATCATTACTATATCTACTACCATGGCCAATCAGGTAAAAAATTAAAAGCTGCAGGGATAAATAAGAGATATTTAAACATTTGATCCAGCTAGCTAGAGCACTTCCAGCTCCCCAGTCGGTGACGATAACAACTACTACCACTACAACGACAACAGCAGGCGGAGCACAGCCACTTCCTCCACCACCAGCAAATCGAGTTCCAGGAAGTAGCTGCGGTACCAGCCGATACCCGTTCCACAGCATTGTGGGGATGCATCAAACAATAGGCCAACTCTTGCGAGATTTGGCCCGTCACAGCAACAATCCGGCAGTCCCACCTTTCTCCCAACAATACTGGAGGGAGGAAAACAACACTGGACCAGAATTAGGTAAAGCAACTATATACGCCATCAAAAAGGGAATATCAACTCTTCTCCAAGCTGAAGAGGGTTCCCCCCTCCACCTCATCAGGAGACAATTCAACATACTGCAACTGGATCAATTTTATGGCTCTGTGTGTACAGGACTCAACCCAGTCGCAGCAGATCAGCCACGAGTCCCGGTTGACCCCAAAGAACAAGTCGCAGCAAGAGAAAGTCTGTGGTTCCAGGATCTTATCCCGGTAATAGCGCAATATGCGGACAACAATTATCAAAATTTCTTTAACAGAATCCGTGTACGGCTCCCACCTCCTCCACCATCATCATATCGGTCTGCTCCGACAACAGAGCCTATACAATTGTCATCATCAGCAGCAAACGACCAGGGGAAGACCTCCCTCTAGATCTTTCTGCTCCAAAGAGAAAGAAGTTGTAAGATATAAAATTAAAACGTCCATTTCGCGTTAAGAAAATGTAGTAAAAGACAACCTGCAAGAACTACTGAAGTTTAAAAAACGAAGTAGTATAATACCCATATACTCTTCTAGGTCAAAATACACCATTTCATTAGTTTTGGATTCAAGGAACTGCAGGTAGAGAGCAAGAAATTTACTTCATTTAAATCATAGTGAGAGCAGGCCAAATAATGATACGTTTCTATTATTAAATTCTAATTTGACAAAACATTTAGAGGCAAAAGGTAGATGTACTCAGAAGAAGTCAGTCAATTTGATAACTTTTCAAAATGGGAAGGCGGCCATTGAGCATAGATATTCTAAAAATAAAATTGGTAAATAAATTAACAAGGTAAACAATATGTGTATTTTTCATACCGCTTTAAGCTTAATAAAATCACATTAAGACGTACAGAAGTACATATTCATAAACCAATAGATATTTATCATCAATGGTTCATATAAATCTATCACTTATATTTCCTCAATTTGTGCAAAATTTATGGGAAGAGAAAACCTACTTTGTCGCTGATGGGAAATATTTAAACCAACAGCATGTCATCACTTTGTTACTCTTCTTAATCAGTCAAGTCTGTTTTAAGTTTTTATGGGTTGACTAATTGTAAAGAAGGAAAAAAGGATGTGATAATGTCCACAAAGGTGAGCATTTGAAAATGGGTAGCCAAAATTGCTGGGAACTCCCTCGTGTTGGCCAAAGAACAAACATTCAAGGGGACGATTTAAACCGTATTAATGATGAGTGATGATGAAATTGAATTTAATTGGTGGTTAAAGATGCCTGCTCGATATAGCTTTTTGCAGCAGCCCGAGGTATTTTACAAAATTACCAGTGGGTAACTCAATCCATTTTATCCTCCCAAGTCAAATAGACTAATGACTGAAAGCAAATCATTGCTTATTATAAAAGGAACAAATCCATATATTTCAAGAAAGAGCATTTTGTAGCAATCAGTTGTAACATTCGACGAGATAGAAATTAGTCCAGAAGACGGTCCAGTCATTTAAGCCTTGTTTTACATCTGCAAACTCATATTTAAGCATTTGCGGTGTCAAATTATTCTAATATTAATACACCCGTAACTCAAGGATGAGAAGCTTTCCACTCTTAAAAACTTTGCTTTATTTTGGACATTTTTTCTATTTTCCTACTCAATGTGTTGGACAGGAAAATGGGAACTACCTGTAAATACCGAGATTTCCCACTAATTTATTTGTTCCTCTTATCTTCCTTGCCGTAGGTAAAATACGGTGCAAATAACCTATTAGCGAACTATTTAGTTGTAATGTTTTTTGTGATTGAGAAAACAGGTCATGCAAAAAGTTGATTTGCTCGACAAGATTCGGAACCAAGAAAAAATTCCAAGAAAAAAAGTTAATCAAACCAAAGAGGGAACCAATAAGTATGTTATGTGTAGTTCGTTTATTTGTTTTCTGTATGCAGGTTTAGACAAGTATTTTGACACTGCTTTTACAAACATTAAACAGCACGACACTTCCACACCCTGCAGGAGCTAAACTAATGCAGTAAGAGGACTTTGAGTTGTACAAATGCAATTGTCTTGAACCTGCCATATATAAAATAACCGAGAACTAGTAAGATTGTCTAAATTCGCATAGCTTACTCACTCGTTTTCAAAGTTAACGATTTAATTCATTTTCGTCAAAACCTTCGAATAGCTACGTACTCAAAATTCAAAATAAACCTACGAATTCTTATACATACCATAAAATGGAATTGTTAAAAAACTTTTTGCTTAATGAAGCTAAGTGAGAAACAAGACACTCTACTAGTGAAATAATTGAGAGTGAATTAGATATTTGCGTCAAGTCTCAATGGAGCGTAGGACTTTCACTGTATTACATCATACAACCAACGAAGAAAATTATAAAACTTAATACTCGATGCATCACAGTAATAATTAAATGAGTAATTTGCTTATTATTAAATTAGCTATGGTTTAATTATTTTTACGTGCTTTTTAAATGAGAAGAGAATTTCCGTCCCTCATTTAAAACTCTATAATCTATTCATAAATTAGACGCAGAAATAAGTTATGATGACGCATTCCTTATGTTCCTTGAGCATTTTTGGGGTGAAAGGATAAGTACCATCAGTCAACTAGCTGGTCACCCAGTTGAGCGGTACGGACTAACATCATAATTCCCGTCACCAAGCGAGTAACTCTTCTTCAGTATTTGTGACTAAAGTGCACCTTATTCTCTCACTAACCATCATAAGCGAGTTCACCTTTACCATCAGTGCTACACTTATCCTTACATGGTGGAGATCAGCGGTTTCGATTCCTGTATAAGTTCCCGTGAAAGTTTTTAGTGAGTTTTAACTTAACTCCTCTTCTACATAGTGGAAATTATTTTGGTTTCGTTTTCCTTCAAGTTTATGTGCAAGTGAATATTTTTAGCGAGATGCACATAACATCAGTGAACTCTTTCCATCACAACTTTGGTGTACTTCACATGAATTTAATGTTGCAAATATGCGATATTTTACAACTTTGCTCCGCAAAGAGAAGGAAGAAGATCGTCATTTTATCCGCTCTTTCAAGTTTAAAGTTAGTTTACTCCTTTTGGTCTCACATCGTGCTACCAGTAGTATATTCTCTGAATCTCAACTGGGTAAAGTCTTTTAGTGTTCAAGCTAAACCAACAATGCAGTTCAGAGTTTCAGTAGAAAAAAAACGTTTCGTCGCTTTCCTGATTCCTGAGGATGTCAACCAGACTATCTCTATAGTTTACAGCAATCATCCCAATATTGAGTAGAATACGTCTAACAAATCTCAACGTCAAAGTAAACCAGAAACACCGTCCATTAGAGAGGATTCCAGACTTAAACACCTTTGTATTTGGTCACGCTTGAAGAGCCATCAACCAAAAACATCTTTAGTGAAGACTACACACGAAGTGGATGGAATCTACCGCACTATTTTCGAGTAAATCTTTGGTATGACTGAGATCAAGATAAGCAATCTTTTTG
>JAHZMX010006239.1:0-18935 GCA_027743895.1 Seira musarum | reverse complement strand
GGCAGCCGCTGCCGCAATACAACAACCAACTGCAGCTGCGGCAGCTGGAATGATGGCTGCTGCAGCAGCTTATCCAATGCAGCAGTTCCAGGTGTGAAATAACTGATCGAACAACTCCAAAACATTTTTAGCCTACTGTACTACTACTACTAACAATAGCCAAGAAAACGACGCGACAGCTTCAAATTTCAAACCATTAACAAATACTAGAAGCTACATTTGAACAGAGTGACTAGGCAACCCAATTTTATCGTTGGGCATACTTAATTTGCTGACGAGATAAATAATCAATGATTTTCTTAAACATGTTTTTACGAACAAGTAGAGAAGAACCGGGAAACTCATACGGAAACCCTTTAAAAATCTTATTGCATATGGCGAAGTTTGAAAAATGTAGTGGTGACGACAAAAGATCTATATACTTATGTATAGAAAGTAATAATATTGATAAGGGTTAAAAATAGGATAAATTTGTTTTTTCTGTATAGACGTTGAATATTTAGAGCTAATCTTTAGAAGAAGTAGAGTTTATTCATTGTTGTTTCGATTGTATTTTCATCTTGACAAAAAAAATGTATTCGCGCATTCAAGCGGAAGAGGCGAAGACACGAGGCTTAGACTGATATTCCAGTCATTTTTGATTTTCTTCTTTTACGTTAGTTTTAACATTAAGTGCAGTATAAAATCATTGAATAACAAACAAAACGTACCACTACCACTGCGTCGAAAAGGTAAACATGAAACTGGGTTTTACTATCTTTAAGTTTGATGTAACATTTTACCAGATATTAATGAAGACGCAAGTGAGACTCAATAAGGTCATTCGTTGTTCATGCAAATTCTAGGTGAAAGCCAAGTTGAGAATTCAATAGGCTGACGATGTAACGAGTAACCTCAGTTTACAAAAAGAAATATTCATGTTCACCTATGAATATAAAAGAAAAACAAATTAAAACAACAAAGATTTGCCAAGTATTTCCTTAGGAAAGTAAAATTTACGTCATTGGGCTCCGTTTGATTGAGGGAGCATCACTTCAGAGACTCAACCAAAAGGAATACTTTGAATTACATAAAACAAAATGAAAACTATTTGCTACCATTATTAATGAATACACGATTGACAAATAATGAAGTATATAGTGGGGAATGTGACAATTTATATGGCGGAACTAATTAAGGTTTTTTAAAGAGAAAATGATAAAAAAAATTATTTGGAGCAGTACGTTAAGTACTTCCAATTGTAAATTAATATTGGTAAGATGGTATGTGTTGACATGATTTTAAGAAGTAATAATTACAAATCTAATAATACTGAAAATGAGTAAAATTTAATAATGAAAACCGCAAGTAATAATTTAAAAAAATGAACCTGCTGCTTCGGCGCATTTCTCGAAAGACATACCTAATAATAATGGGATTTTAGTGAAGAGCTTCCGATTTAGGTTGTTCTTTACGTAAGTAGGCGTAAGTAAGTTAATCACAAAAAAAATGAATATGTAGTTTATAGTAAAAACACCTTAAACTTAATAAGCATCTAGAAAATAGGAAATAGGAATTGAGTGATAGGGAGGTTAGGTTTTACTTTTATTAGTTCTTGGTTAACCAGTCAGTGTAAGTTGTAATGTTACATTACTTTATGAGAGTAGACACCTGATTTTCTTTTTCGTATAAATTAGGAAAGATTGCTAAAGAAAAGATGATAAAATATGAAATACTGTGAAAACGATTTGGAATACAAAGGATAAAATCCCAATTTATACGGACGCCCCAAATCTTACTCATAAAACTAGTGATACTAATACTGAAACATTGTTTTAAAATGTTTCTGTGTTGTCCTTAAGATTTAAGGCTAGGATACGTGTAAAGAATATTTAGGTTCAGATTTATAGACGTACAATTCTAGGTAACTTATAGCTCTATATAGTAATGCTACGGAGAGGACTAGGAAACTTCTAGAAAATTATGAGAGTTTTCCATTTTGTACGAAGAAGAACAAATCAACAGTCCCAATATATTAAATACAAAAAATGATAGATGTGAAGGTTCTAATGATGAAATTAGTAGGAGAAAAATTAATTAATGAATTAATTAATTCAGTGGAGGTTATTCAATACTTATGTTCTTTATGTATATTAATTGGAGGCAGCAATTTAAAAAACATGGGCAAATATTGATTTCTCAGAAGGGAAAAAATTAGTTAAGCATCAAGCATGCATGGATCTGTTTAGAAATAAGTAGGGGAAGTCATTTAAATCAGTGTCAAGTGTCAAAACTGGATGTGTCTTGCATTGCACTTCCTTTCTCTCACATTTTTGTGTTGCACTGCACGAGTTTATTGAACCGTTTTTGCATATTGATGATATTTTGTACACAAATTTTTGAAAAGAGACTTATTTAACCTCACACACAACGTAGAATGGATGATGAATGAATGTGTGTTGTAAGCAATTTCACTGTAGATCGAAAATGCCATTCTGGTTTGAATCTGAATCATTTCATCACCGTATTCACGTTAGCTATATGTACACTAGTGATGCACATAACTAACAATAAAATAATAGTGCAGATTTATTTAGCATTTAAGATTAGGTAAATATTTAATAAGGAAGGACATGTACTTGTAACATATATTTCCGTAGAATGATTTCAAGAATGATTGCAGTGTGAATTGCCAGTTCAATTAGGTTCTTGAATGAATTGCTAGAAGTAGGGGTTTTCCAAATAAATTCTAAAAAATATATAACATGACATGACTGACACTCGTTTTCCCTGAGTGACGGAATGAATGAGATGAATGATAAAATTCCGAATAATCGTTCTAGGATATAAATGCAGATTGAAATTAACGACCTGTGAGAATCGTTTATAAGGAAGGGACTGTTATATTTATTTATTTCTTTCTTTTTCTATCAAATGAAAGTTTAAAATTTGTTTTGTTTTGTTCTGTTTTCTTTCTTTATTTTCAATAGAAATTTTGAGATTCGACCCAAATTAAGCACACACTTGAACAGTCATCTATAGATGTAAATACCTTAATGAATTCCTAGATATCCTTCACATGATGACGACCCGAAAGGAAATTGTTGTAAGAGAGACGTTTGAGCTTGTATTGTCGTAAGTAAAGGAATAAGAGAGCGATGGAAATAATTTTAAAAAATTCGGAACTATCGACAGGATTGATTGGCTATTGGCTCGTGTTTTCCATTTCGACGATCGCGATGCGGACACCTGCTTGCGGGTTAATTCTGCGGCAGGAAGCAGGCTATAGCTATGATTTGCCTGAATCAATTAAAGTTGTACTACATACCTATATACCTATATAAGTCTTTTGTTGTTTTCTTTTGTTTTTGTTAAATACAAAAAACCTTATCGTCGACGAAAAATTGTTAGTTCTGCTTACTTTATACACGTTTACTATCTTTTTTTACAGTTTGTTTAAGTAGTTTTAACGAAATCGTTTTTTAAATATAAAACTGAGCACACGACTATAAATGATAAGTTACTGACCTAAAAAGCTTCAATATTGAATATTCTTGGGTAAGTAAACGAATGAATGAATTCCAAATCACAACCGATCAACCAACTCACTCACAAAAACAAACGATTTTCTTCTCTATACATTTCGTTGCTTCGTCGGTCAGGTCAGAAGTCAGGAAGAACAAGGAAAAATAGTTGTAATCAATCGATTAAGTTTTTTAAGAGGGAAATTCCTGATTTGAAATTAGTGTATATGTAATCCTGATTATTATTACATTACAATAGTTATTGATTATTGATATAATCACTTAGAAATAAGATTGAGTGTTATTTTTAAGTAAATTGTAAGTTTGTCTGTGTTGTATTGTGTTTGAAGTTTGAACAAAAGTTTTGTTGCGAACGGTGAACGTAAAAAAACTGGATGTTAAGTTGTATTAGGGTAGGTTTGATATAAGAAATGAAACGTTAACGGTAAGATGTCTTCTGCTTAAGAAAAGAAAACGTCGCTTCCATTGGAAGCCATTAAAATGGTCAAAAAAATATGTTATAATAGGGCAAATGTTGTCGAATGTCAATTGTTATAAAAACGATGCTGATAATGATAATGATGATAAAATGGAATAAATGTACTCAGCTAACTTAAGAAAATCTGACTTTCAATAATTCACTATTCATTTCTATCATAGTCACAATATTTCATAATGCGACTCATCCGATCACACTCATTGCAAAAAAAAATGAATCATTTTAAGAGAAATGTTTTATAGCTTCTCATATGATGCTGATGATTCACTTGAATTAAATTTACTGTTCTCCCCGGCCACCGTTTAGAATGCATTATAATATTATTTATCGAGTTTCATTTCATAATATTCATAGAAAATAGTTTTCGTGTTTTTTACCCACATCGGAAAAGAAGGAATCTCTTTAAAAACTGCGTAAATATGGCTCGGAGTTCAAACATCCCTTTCGATTTCGAATCAGCTTCTTCACGATTAAGCAGTGCACAAAAGTTTTTCCTACATAATATAAAAGGGTTCAGGTTGAACGGTTTTGCTGAAACTACTATACCGTTCCTCTTCATGAGTACGTGAGGAAATTACACTAATTGGATATCACAAACAACCAAATTGTTTAGGTGTTTAGTTGTTTACGTAGCTGAGCGTAGCTAATCGTAAGCGAGTATTGAGATTGATATCACCGTCTGTCTGTCTGTCCGATCGATTTTAGGTCAACAATCAACGGCAGGGTCAACGGTTGATTTTTGTTTTTCAAATGTTTCAAATGGAATATATGCTTGTGATAGCTTATTCGAAAGCCCCTTAAAAACTGAATTAGACTGTTACATTAGAATTTTGAAATTTTACAACTGTAAACGACAATCGGTGATTAGAACAATTTGCATGAATACTGTTGTGATATCGATATGAAGTATGCATTTATGGGACATGATGGACCAGATGGACAACAATATCAACAAGACATTATAACAGGATGCCGAAGATAATATTTAACCCTTTGCCCTTTACTCATCTACATCTACATCATCATCGCTGTTTTAACAGCTTTATTATTGCATAAAGTATGCTGAAGAGCAAGGATGAGGCAAGCAGTAAAAGAAGCAAGATTACTAGATTGAATAGATTCATTCATTCGTTCTCCGATTACCCACGAAGGGGAAACAAAGAGAAAAGCAGAGGAGGGGCTCGGGCCAGTAAACAAACATTACATATTGCTAAGCCCGGGTATACGCTCTTGACAACTTGACTTTTGGATGTGATGTTGAAACTGACCAACGCAACGTAACACAAGAACAAACAAAACTTCTGAAATGAAATTTTCGTCAAATAGTTCATAAAATTTTACTTTTAGTAGTTATTTTTGCCTGCGTTGATTGCATTGAGCAGTAATCGTTTGTAACTTTGAATTGCAGCTTACCGAAGGTTTGTCATCGTTAGTTTTGCAGCAACGTGGAAAGTTGATGTGGTATGTTTAATGTCTCCTTTTTATTTTGGAATTTACATTCTGTAAGTAATAACTATTTAATTGTCAATATCAAGTAGTTTTTCAAAATGAGTGTCGCACCTGAAGAAATCAGCGCAATTGAAGAATGGCTCGTGGAACAACTTGGTACCCCCGTGTCCCGTGAAACGATTCGAAAGCAAGTTAATCAAATAATATATTGCATTATGATGCATGATGGATCACACATATGTCATTTATAGATTTTTTAAAATAATGTTGTTTTGTTGTTTTTAGAATGTGCCAGGGGCCAATGAAAGATATTTTCTTGAATTTCTTGGTTCCTCGGTTTCGAACTGATGAGCAAATAAAAACTATCAGGTCTAATCTCTTCCTTCATGACTTGGAACGTGAAGGGGATGGTAATGAGGTGCACCAACAAATTGAGGAGGAGCAACTAAAAAAGAAGGCTGAGAAACTAACGGGTGATATTGAGGAGGTCTGTAAGGAGAACGGAGAAATAACTGAAAGGTGTGCAAATCTTTTTGCAAATATGATTGAGACCAGTAAGTATGCATTATCACTAATTGTATTGTATTCTTTCGCCATCGTTACCTTTCAGTTTTTATAAATTTTGTTTAAATGCAGATGAAAAAATGGAAAGTGAAATCATTCAGGCATTGGCAACATACGAAAAGGCTGAGTTTAAATTTAACCAAGCCACAGAAAGAGTTAGAA
The DNA here is from genome assembly GCA_027743895.1 of Seira musarum. Taxonomy (NCBI): domain Eukaryota; kingdom Metazoa; phylum Arthropoda; class Collembola; order Entomobryomorpha; family Entomobryidae; genus Seira; species Seira musarum. The sequence continues at coordinate 12,758 of JAHZMX010006239.1, read as the reverse complement.
TTACTAATGACTTATTAAAGGAAATTCCGAACCTTGAGGTAAGGTACACGATAAAACTGCAATTATATTGGAAAATATAGTATTAAGAAATTAAAATTTTCGATTTTTTCCCATTGATTTAGCCTCCTAATGCATCCAATCAAAATGCCGTTGCCGACGATACTAATCAAAGAGCGGGACTCAAGGCACTTTACGAGAATGCAATTGAACTATTTGACGTCTACTGCGGCACTAAACAGCATTCAAGTGAAGTAGATGTTGTACATGCTTTAATTGAGAAAGTCGATCAACAAACTTGGGATTTGGCAAACTCGGGTATAGCTCCCGGAGTTATTGAAAGTTGGGTTGACTGCGAACAAGAATTGGCTTTTCAGCAACTTAATGCTTTAGAGATGAAATTTGCTAATGTCATGAGCCACGAAGAAAAGTTTACGGCGGAGGTGGAAGATCTGAACAACAAACTCATGGCCATTCAAGTAAATTTACGCGCTGAAAATCAGGAAATGAAGGGACGTATCGAAGATTTAAAGAAGCGTTTGGCTAAAAAGTTGGAGGAAGCTGTATGTGCCTACAATTAAAATGTGTTAATTATTTAACTCTGTTTAGTTTGCATGAGTCATCCCTTTTGTCACTTCCCCTTTAACCTTATCTTTCATTTTAGATGAAAGATGAAAATGTGGATTTGAAGAAGTTGTTGGAACAACTTAACGAGGACAGAGTTCGAACCAGGGCACGTTGCATGAAGGAACTTGAAAGCACTGTGGCTCGATGGGAGAGGGCTCTAGCAAACGATGATGATGTTCTAGGGTTCATTTGCGAGAGTTCAGGACCATTCTCTTTGAATTTCTGTGACGACCAAGATAGTTCATTAACTGCAATTAATCGCGCCAGGGAAAGCATGAATGACGAAGCAAGCTCATCAGCCAGTTCGCCACGTTTCCAAGAGGTCTTACATTTTGATCTATTTGAACGATTATTTTTAGTTGACACTGTTGATGATGATGCAAATAAGTATACTTGGTGAATATATTTGTAGACTCTCGAAGAGCTGACTTCCTCTCTAGTCAAATCATATCCGATATGCAAGGAACAGTTAAAGGCAACGTTGAGGGACAACAAACGACTGATGCTGGAGATGTTCCCAAAGTTTTGTGATAAACTAGAAAATTATATGAAAGGAAATGCTGACTTTTTGTCAAGTGTACCTACCGAAACCACTTTGGACGATCCTGTGTCGCATCACAACATACCACGCAAGATGCTGCTTCTGGGAACACCGTTCGAAGAAGAGCATTCTTTCCCAAAGGAAGGAAATCAGGAGGACGGAGAAGAGAAGGAGGAAGATGATGACACTATTAGTCGCTTAGTAAATTCGGACGAGTACCTCAGCGAACTGTTTCAAAAGAACGCGGAGAATGAAAAGAAAACAAAAGCGATATCAACATTCTGGGAAGGCAAAGCTTCAAGTGTATCTCATTGATTACCAATTCATTTTACAACACCTTTCATCCAATTCCTCTCTCCTCTAAACATTATTTTTGTACATTAATTATTACTTCATTATTTAAGCTAAATTATAGTGTACAGGTTTGTTAGTCAAATTTAAGTGTATATAGTAAAATTTATTCGAAAATTTCAGCGCACGCAACTTCGTTTTTTGCAATAAATACTATTTTCTTCTGAAAATTATCAATGCAGTTGATGCTGTTTTCCAGCCCTGTGATTGACGTTATGAACTGTGTTGGCTGTTGAAGAGTAAACAGATTAAAATCACTACATTTATAATTAAAGCATGAATATATCATATCAATTTTAAAACTATTATTGTGTGACCTTTTTTGACGTTTCATTAATTACAAAGAGGCCACCAGGATGTGATCCACAAAACGCGATAAAATTAGAATCCAAATATCGAACGGAATAGTTAAACAATGAACCTTTAACTGGCTCTTTTTTCTGAGCTGCGATAGTTAACTTTTTAGAGCTAACGTCACTCAAATTACTCTCCAGAATATTTCCGAAGGATTTCTTTTCGCTGTAGCTGAAAACTTCGATACATCGTTTTTTGTCCCTTGCAGCTACGCAAAACTTTTGAGGAAGACAATTTTCATTATCACTTGACCGATATATGTGCACGACCCAGGAACAGAATCCTTCATTTTCTTTGCAGGTTTGAGCAAAAATTTTTTAAACGTCGGTTACATTATGAAACTACGAATCAGGTTATGGTATGCATATTACGGAATGACGCTGATGATAGACATTTTCTTACATGACTCTACTGTTCCAAACATACCTTCTGATCTGGAGTCAGGAGTTAATAATCCGTAAGTAACAAAAAAAGTGCTCAAACTTGGATAGTATAAAACAAAGTTTTCGTTCCTTGTCCTGTAAGATTGAATATTTGTATTTTACTTTATCTCCGAATGGATGGAAAGCAAGACCTTCACCAGTAACTTTTGGTCCATCTACGGAAGCGACCAAAAGGTTCGGCACTCTTGCATCGAAAAATTGAATTCGCTTGCTCCAACCGGCAGCTATAAATTCGTTTTCTGCTTGTGAGTGAAACGCAATGCTATAGGTTCGCAGCAACTCTTGGTCGTATTCAAACCTGCATTTAAATGTTTCATATTATCGAACAGAATAACTGACACTGCATTCAATTGTTTGCATACTTCAAAAAACATACGGCGGGACGTAGTTGCCCCTGTTCTCGCTCGTCTCTGGGTCATACAAATAAATCTTCCCGTCACTTCCTCCCGTTGCCAACAAGTTTCCTGAGTTGTTGTACGCGATTGTTAGGACTTCTCGATCCTCCACTACTTCTTGTACGCATTGCTCGGTGAGAAAATTGTATGTCTTCACGGATCCATTTGTGACTTCGATTTTAGAAGAAACATGTAAAAATTAAGATTGGGCCATTCAAATAGAATTCTTATGCATGGTTTCGACTGAATATATTGCTCAAAATATTTCAGTACATGACGCTGTAACCATATTTATCTTTGGATTAATTTCATTGGACCGATCACTGAACAGCTCTAAGACCTCTGAAGATCGAAGACCAAGAGCGGAAACGGATGACTTTCGCCTCTTTTGAACATACTGATGTGTTTGATGTGAGAGCGCTGTTTTGTTTGATAGCGACGGTAGAAAATTTTCAGAATCGGATACTGTCGACCACGCTCCCGAAGATCTTCTTCTTGTGGATTTACTTGCAAATGAGATTGGAAGTTGTTGCGTGAAATCTCTTTCTTGAGAGGTATCCCATGGACGAAACCGCACACATGTTGCGCTAACTCCAGTGAATGGAAGGTCACTGTCGTCGTTATTTAAAGTATACAGAATGTTGTTGGTTTTACTACTGTACACCTGGACCATTCCATTAACCAAAGACACTGCGTAGAATCTGCCATCTGGTCGGAAATTGACGGAGGTGCAGTAATCACCATTTTTTCTAGATATTCATAAAAGAAAAAAAAATTCATACGGTTTAATGCCCTTATGGGCCTAAATGGAGTGTTAATTAAGCTAAGATAAAATTTGAGAAAGAATTTTGCAATTATCCATTTACATGATGGAATGAATTTTAATCTTTCCATCTAATTTTCCTTCGTCTATCAAGGTTGCGTCTGTCCCTTTCCAAGTTGAAATTCCATTTGTTGCACTCGAAGATTTTCGTGAGATAATGGATCCAGATAAGCTAAAACTATCTCGACTGAATCTTGAGAACGAGGAATGACGCCTACCAGACGACCGGTGCATTCTGCTAGATTTAATATTTTTGCTTTAATAAAAGATTTTAAACCGATTTCCTTATTCTTCTACTATAAGTAGTTCTATATTGAGTTGCAACCGTTAGAAATACATATATTGCATTTTTTCTTCTTTTAACTTGATGTACTATACAATACAACACGTGTCTCGCCTCGCCTTGGACTTGACGTTTGATCAATGCAGTGCCTATATGGAAAGTAGATAGGTAGACATACATGATCTTTCAATGTTCCAGGTTGAATTGCAATACAATCAAAAACTTGAATTTACTGCTGCAGATTTTGGTTTTAAACGATACTGTATAATTTTAATGCTTCAATTTTTCTTAAAACATTAAGTTTAAACGTTTAAAATAAAACGTTTTGTAGTTGATATGCCCATATGCCAAATAAATGGTTGGAAAATCTGCGCTGAGCGTAGAGATTTCCCATAAAAGCGTCAAGCATTAAAAAAATTTAAGAAATGAAAAACCAGGACAGATTTGGTTACCTGAAGAGTGTCCATGGATGTGCGCTCACTACCTAATTCGAATCTAATTGTAAGTCCAGCTTCTTTTTTTCACGCCATTATGATCATGATTTTTTTATATGCATTTTTGTACTTATCTAAACTTCATTCTTCTCCATCCAGCAATGTAAAATGTACTTAATTAATGCTTTGTCCTGTGGGTTTTATTTAAAATTAGATTATGTTAATAGGCTAAATAAAGGCTAAGAAATTTTGCTAGAATAATTACATAATTTGGAACAGGAGTAGCTCATTTTGTGCAGGATTAGACGGATTGTGGGTTCAATTTTTACGAAAATTGGTTTATCTTCGTGTTACTGCTTGCGCAGCCACCACTGGCTAATATGCTACCTTGTCAAGTTCTGAGAAACCAAAGTCGTCAGAACATTCGTCATTGTTTGTCCATCATCATTGTTAAGAATAGAAGCTTGAACCCACAATTGAAAATGTTCATCTATGCACAGTCAATGCATTGAATTCTAGAAAACATTCAAATGCGTAATCATTTTTTGTTCCCACCACCTTTGTTCAACTTAATCAGAACAAAAAAATGATTTCATGACGACGTTATAATTGACGAAACCACCATGCAGCTCCCCTAGCTGCCGTCCGTCGTCTATCCTTTTCGTCTTCTTAAGTTTTATCCATGAACCAATGTCATTTTCAAACACGCATATGCATAATTTATAATGCATACATGCATGAACTTAATATTACATACGTGATCCGGTGAATGAATGGATTGGAGCAGCCACAGCCACTCGCCAAACCAAGCTTTACTTCAGGGTGGACGCCATTATTATTGCAAATTATTGCATGACAATGATCAATATGACTAACAAATGCTTTTGATGTTTAAGCAGCCTTTCCAGACAATAATATATGCTAAATTTTATGATATATTGTGGAGATAATAATTACGGAGAAAAAAGGTACCTTTTGTTTAGTCATATCTCCGAAAGAATCTTCAAAAGTTGCAAATTATCATCATTTGCGATCTTCTGTCGTCACCTTTGTTTCATCGTCAAATTATATATAAGCAACTGTGACTTTCATTTTGCTTACCAGTTCGATTTGCAGATCACGCAGGACGTCCAGTGCGGAGATTTGTGTTGTGTCAAGATCAATTTATTTTGTTAAATTGATTCTCGAAAATCTTAGTGCACAGAAATAAAGCGTTTAGCGTAAGAAAATCTTTCGGTGCATTTAATTATTTGGCTGGCTTTAGAATTGGAAACCTGGACAAAATAGGTAATAAAAGTAGCTCGTTAGCAGTTATTTTGTAAGGATTGTGCGGCTGAGTTTTGCATAAATAATCCTGCAATGTACAGGCACCTTATGAAAAAAAAATTCTTGTAACTTGGAGGCGATATAGAATTCCGAACAACTAAAACTTCAATTTTTTTGATACCTCGAAAATTAAAATGCAAAGGGAGGACCCTTTGAATTTGTGAAGGGTGTTTATCTAAAACCTAATCGGATTGTACAAACTGTTGTCAGATAAAAACAAGCTGGATTCAGGAATTTTCCTTTTCAATCAATCGTATTTTTATGGGAACAGGCCGATTTTATTTAATTCATTGATTGAATTTTTTCGTATTTTCAATCGATTTTATGTGCATGCTTAGCTACCACGAGCTTTTGCACTACAGGTGAAAAATAGATTTGAAAAAAAAGAAAGATGGGTTTATGTGCAAATGGTTAAGAATTCGGAATCAGTAAATAGCACTTTGTATTAATGAGCCAGCCCGTTGTGCCTAAACCAAAACGTAATCTCCCAGAAAAGGAATGAATGACCTTCAGACTCCACGAGTGATTTACCATACAATTACTGCCGTAGGGTTTTCATGACTTTGAGATTTTTTTTAGATTTTGTCCCGAGACTCACGAAGTCATTGGTACACGGGCTCGATATTTTAAGAACACATTTTGCAATGTTTTTGAAGAGGAACAAAGGAAACGTGCTTTTTTTGCTTGACATGCATAAACAATTTGGAAGCGATGATAGTCCTTAAAGGCTCAGATACGCGTTGTCTAAGGTTAGGAGAGGAAGTACTAATTGGATAAAAACAGTTCCGAAGGCTATATATTAAATGAAAAAACTGAACAAGGTCAGTGAATTTCAAAAGTGGATCAATAGATACATATTACGAAGTTTCATTTCATGAACTAAAATAGACGCATGTGCTTTTAATGTACATGCAAATTAGTTGATGAAATGATATTGTGACTTGGAGTCCTTGATACGCACGTAAAGTCCAATTGTCGACAATAGATAGCCTTAAAGGATAATGTCACACAAGTTTAATTTAACACCGATACAAAATGAATGCATGTGCTTATCTTTTTCCACATCTTTTTTATTTTGCATGTGTTTCAAACTAACTATACAGGTCGAATAGGCCACTTTTTAAAATGCATCCATGTTTTACGTCTACTCAAAAACAACTTTAAATGCTTGTATGTGCTGATTTTAAAAGTTTTAAATTAACCTGACGAATGCTTGAAATTGATCTTTTAGGTTCCAGAAATCGTGACGATGAGCATAGTAAAAAGAACGAACGCATTACTAATTTCTGTCTTGATATTTTGCGAGTTTTGCCATGGAAAAGACGTAAAAATAGTGAACACCTCTGGAGCAAATAATACAGAAGCGAGATTGGGGCTACTTGCGACTCAATTGGGTAAGCGTGCTGAAAAGAGCTTAAAGCTCTCAAAAAGTTTTTCCGTGTTTCGTACCTAATATTTATGCAATGTACAAATCCTCACTCAATCCTCTGCTCTGCTGTCTCGAACATACATATTTACTCTCTTCGTTGGAAACAAGGTCTAAACCCAGTCGGATATGAATCTGGGGGCGACGCAGGTCCTGCAATTGATATTCCATCCCAAGACTACTTGCCCACTGGCGGGGCTCCAGACCCCGCTCCTCCAGCTAATGGATATTCCATCGATGCTAGTAATGGTGGGGTCCACGGTGGAAACCTAATTAGCCCCAATCAGTGTCAATGCGTTCCTGTTGAACACTGTCCGTATTTAAATCAGGGGGGACAAGACGGAGTAGTTACTGGAAGTGGAGGTGGCGCATATGGCGTTGGTGATGGTGAGCACGGAGGTAACATTCCAGCGGTTGGTGGTGGCGACGGCAATTATGGAGGGCAACAGGGAGGCAATCTTCCAGTGATTGGAGGAGGTCAGCAGGGAGGAAATCTTCCAGTGATTGGAGGAGGCCAGCAGGGAGGAAACATTCCAACCATTGGAGGGGGTAACAACGGTGATTCTTACGGAGGACAAGGACAACAAGGAGGAAATCTCCCTGTGGATCCAAACGGCTACGGAGATGGAGGTTCGGCTGGAGGTTCTCCAAACACTGATGGCTCAGGTTTATTGGATTTGAGGATTGTTAATAGGGTACATATTTAAATGATAATAGTTCATGTTGACCCAGTCGCATATGTATGTTGCTTTCTATTAAATACAATTTTAAGATTTCTTTTTACTGAGGTAGCCCCCTCGTCCAGGTGGAGTGCAATGTTTGAACGGACAAGTATTTTGCTGTGATCTTGGTAACGGAAATCAGAATCAAGGTCCCGGTCCCTCGGTAGGAAAGCCAAACCAGCCTGGTCCTGGAGGATCTGGTGGTTATGTTACTTGTGGCTCCAGAAATTATATTGATGTTCCTGGAAAGCAATTGGAATACGGTGATGTAAGGGGAGCATTTCAAAAATTATTCCTGCCTGACGCGTCAACACTGTCGTTATATATTTTACTCACGTTTTGAATCCAGGCAAAATTTGGTGCGTATCCTTGGATGGCGGTTATTCTAGGAAAAGGAAACAATTACGTGGGAGCTGGAGCACTGATATCTCCATTTTACGTGCTTACAGCAGCTCACAAGATCAAAGGATGGAAGTAAGCCTGACACTTTTTCTTTGTTTAAGGGCGACAACAACAAAGTTCTCGCGTTTCACATCATTGAATCACCTCACGCTTTAAATTACATTTCCCTATTGATTTAGACCTGGTGCAGCGATGAAAGTTCGTCTTGGAGAGTGGAATGCCAAGGAGGATGATGAGCCTTATAAAAACGTAGAGGTTGACATAGAGAGTGTCCTCATTCACCCAGGTTTCAATCCCCAAAATTTGCAAAATGACATTGCACTTGTAAGACTGGCGACTCCAGTTGACTTAAAGAGTTACCCACACATCAAGTCCGTCTGTCTTCCTCAAAGTGGTCACCAATACACGGGACAACGTTGCTGGGTAGCAGGCTTCGGAAAGGATGCTTTTGGTCACGGGAAGCACTCATATATCATGAAAGAAGTTGATCTGCCAATTCTTGACAGCAACGATTGTGAAAATCGGTTTAGGAGCACAAGGTTGGGAAAATATTTTCAGTTGAACCGGCATGATTATGGCATTCCTGGCGCTTATGTCAATGTTCCAAATTATGTAGAATGGATAAACGAGGAAATTTACAGATATTAGCTTCAAGTGAGGACGTTTAGCCCTCAATGAAACCGCCAACCTACACGAATACAAGAAGACGAGAATAACTCATTTCTTGTCGAGTAAGAGATTACACCTTTTTAATGGAGAGAAGTACGCATACCTATAATATTACCTACTTATTTATGTTTACTTTGTTTTTCCTCTCAATGAACTCTTCATTCATTTTTGTTGCTTCGTCTTTTTTAAAAGCCTTATAAAAAGTTTCATGTAAAAATTTGGAACATGAATATGTGTAAAGGTATTGTTTTTACTTGTCTCTTTTTAATATTTACCGTTATTAAAGACAGGATTATCGATCATAATGAAAAAGAGTTTGTTTCGTTGAAACCCTATCCGACGTCACCACGCAAGTATTTCAAGGTTGAAGTATATGATTTCAGGTACTTTAAAAGTTAAAGTAATAGACAATTACGTCAAAAGCGGAGTAAGCCATTCTATTGTTCCTGTTGGCCCGCTCTCCTCCCACTTCCCACATTTCGTGGAATCTCCTCAACAGAGACATTTAAGAGACACACGACGGCTCAAGCAAGGGGAAGGAAAGAGGAATAACAATACCAAAATGATGCCTCTGTCTGTTGTGGTGAGCATTTCTTGCGTGGAAAAATACTTGACTGGGGACGAAAAGCACTCTCTTTTGAAAATTTCAAGTAGGAGAAGGGTCTAAGCTATTTCAAGTTGCCCTCACCTTTCACTCGATAAAACGATATAGTTGAGGCTTTCCACTTGCCAGTCAACATTTTGCTAGAGTCGTGTGAAGGTACAAGTGTATTTCTTTCTCTCCTGTTGCTCCTTCTTTATTACTTCACTGGAGTACCTCTACATCATCATAATAATAATACTCGAGCAGGCTCTGCTTGTTTGTCATTTCTCCGTTTTCCCCAGAAAACGCTCGCCTTCTCTCACTCTCTTTCCGGCTGAAAAGGGGAAGAAATCAACAACTGTTACTCCACATCATCAAAGTTCGTATTTTTATTTGCGACTTTCATGTAAAGATGACCATCTCCGCTTCCCAATTTTGAAGAGTAATACATAAAATAAAAGCTGGAACGACAATTTTATTGCTCGTGAAGCAAGCTATTTTGTCATATTTTTGAAGTCACAAAATTGAATTCTCTGCCTGTTTCTCGCGTGTTCTTCCATACCTGAGAATAGAATACAAAATTCCAAAAACTTTTTCTTGTATCTTTGCCTACTAAAAGATTCAGTTTTGTCTTAAGGCCCCGGGAAGTTGTTTGTTGCCTACACGGAAGTAATCTGCAAGTTGACCTTTACTATAAAAAATTTAAATAACTCAATAGTCCAGTTGAATGCGGAGAAATCTGCAAGAAATGTTTACTCCTTCAGGACAAAATGTGTAGAAATAAATAATTAATCAGGAAGCAAAGGCTAAAAGCTAAAATTAGTTTCTCAAGCAAACACCTACAAATATAAACAAACAAGAACATATTACAAAAATAAACCAGATTAAAAATACATACATAATTTCGACAAGATTGGTTTTTCATAAGAGTCAGGAAAAATAATTGTGCTTACATTGGCATGTATACTACTCCTATCCATTGTACTTATCTTGTCGACAATCATATTTGTGCTACTAATCGCTAGAAGGGGGGACTGGAGGAGGGAAAGGAATCGTAGACGAAGGGCTCGCCAACAACCGCGTCACCGACGACGGTTTCTCCTCTCAAAGAAATAAAGTACGTGTCGTGAGTCGTGACGTAAGTAATATTAAGAAAAATTTTGAAGTATTTTTTTATTAGAGGTACTCCTATCAGTCAACATATTTTGCCTGTGATGTGTAATGCGTCTATCGATGCGATGCTAGTTTGAATTCAAAACTAATTTCCAAATGGCTTGAAACACAGTAATATTGATTCACTCTTTTGACATTGTGATTTTGAAACTCCGTATCGACATTAATTTTTTATGCAAGGATTTGTTCACGGCTTACTTTACTCCAACTTATTCTATAAAGTCTGGAAATACTTATTTCTTTAGTGATTTTGGAAGAAGAAAGTAGAGTAAGAAAGGCTTAAGAAAGGGTTAGGAGGAAATGGGTAAAAGGAATTTCTCAGCGCGGATAGACAACGGTATATATGAACGCGCTTGTCTGATTATAACTGTTGCATGCATTGGTTTGCGTTTTGCATGCTTGTCCCAAAAATAACGGACATTACATTACCGATTGAGAAATTGAAAGATAAAAAATGAGAAGAGCTGTCCGAGTACTAAAACGAAAATGTTAAGTAGGCGGTAAGTAGACGTCTTGAGTAACAGTTGAGGCGGAGGGTCCAGTCAAGTCAAGTCAAAAGATAAACTGAAACATAAGAAAAATAGATTTAAAGACAATTGAGGCTCTCGTTTTCTTTGAAAATAGTATTACGTGGTTGTCATCGTCTGCATAGCAGAGCAGTGCAAATAAAATAATGGATTCTCCAAAGAGAAAATAAACCTATACTATATAAAACTCTCCAGGATTTTAATATCGAAGACATAAATGTACGAAGTAATGGACGAAATGGGAAATTGTAATTTTAAATTGACTTGAAGTAACCATCGTCCACCGGAAGTATGCGTGCATGACATCGTAAGACACGAACAAGTCTAACAAGTTGTTGATGAATATTACAATTTTATTTCATACTTTTGTTCTCTCCAAAAAAATGGCCTGAATTGGATTTGTTGAACAATTTTAATCATTAATTTTCGTGTTTTCCAATCTATACAAGCAATCTGGTGACAAATGTGCATGTTCAATACCTGGGGCAATATGAGACTCATACTATTTCCGTTTTACAATATCATAGAAGTAATATATAAATAACTTTTAGGAGACTAGAGCCAATCTCGTACGTACATTTACATGATTTCCAGCAAAGAAAGTAAAGCTTTTTACAAGGCTTTATTTTAATGCGTAATTGAATTGTACCAATACCAAAGTGATATAAGTGAAAGATTTTTTGTATTCTTTGGCAAAGTACTTTACTTCAAATGTGAAAATGTAGTACCATTCTATACTTAAGGTACAATTAGAACAAAAATTAGTCATATGTCAATTTATCTTTGTATTGTTGTTCACTAAATAATGACTTTTGATAAAACTTTGATCCCACTTTACCAGTTTTTTTTTAATTTCCTCTTTCCATTGGAAGGTTGAAGAATGTCGCGTCAGGTGCGAAATTATAAGCTTTAAAATTACCTTAGATTTTTAGATTCGCTGCTTTACTATGAGCTAGAATTTGTCGAAAGCTTGATAATAAGGACTAAAAATTTGCCCGAAGTTAAGTTACCATGAAAAAAGAATTTTGCATTTTCGTTTGCAGAAACATGGCCCAAATGTCAAACTTTTGAACAATGTCAACCATGAAAACATTGAATTTTGTTAATGGCCAGTCAATTCATGCTTGCCCCAGTTCGGTTCATTTGATATTTAAATTGTTGCTATTGTACACGCACCATCGCACTATTCGAGTTCGGATAGAAATGATTCATTTAGTAACATTACGCGGCCAAAAAATGTTACAAATGAATGACGTCCTTGTCATTTCTTTTTATTTCCGAATTCCACTGCATTCTAATGAATATATCAAGCACCACTTTTCTTAATTAAAATACTATGAAGGGTAGGTAATACAGCTTCACCCCAGAGTCCTTAAACATGACATTTTATGGCGACGGGGTCTATGGACCATGCAAGATGGAAAACGTATGGTTTCATTTCATTTGGGAAATCCCTTCGTCTTTGTCTTTATTATTACACTTTAGAGTAGATGAATGACAATGACAGGTAGCTGAAGTAAGTATGTATTTTTGGATGGAAGTACACCGTGTTCAGTGGGTGGTTAGACATATAACTGTTCGACTTACGAGTAATGTCCACAGTCCGTAGGTCTTCGATTTGCTCCAAATTTTTCATGCAAGTAGCGTTTGGTGAGAAAGTAATTTGTGCAAAGTTTCAGAAG
>JAHZMX010006238.1:0-33135 GCA_027743895.1 Seira musarum | reverse complement strand
CAAACTCCCCAAGTCGGATCTTGATCTGACTCGTCATCAGGTCGTCCACACAATGACCCTACACAACCCAATTTTGTACACAAATCCGTCCCCCTCATATAATTTCATTTAAAAAAAAAAACTTAATTAAAATTTAAAAAAAAACTCACAGCCGTGGCCACCCACTGCTCGTTGATCAACGCCCCACCACACCGGTGAGTGGACGAGAACCCGAAGAAACTGGTCCTCCTCACGGACACTTGCCACGGGAACTGTCCGTACTTTGCCTCAGTCCCTCCAACGATCCTTTTCTGAGGCTGCGGAGTCCTATGCAGCACAGATATCCCGCACGTGTCCGTTGTCGAGTCCGATGTTGACATCACTGGGGTCGATCCTGGCACATGCCCATCATGATCTACATCAACCGGTTTTGGAGTTGGAGTAGTTGTCGTCGTTGTTGTTGTAGATGTAGTGGTGGTGGTTGTGGTTGTAGGAGGAGTAGGAGTAGTAGTGCTAGTCGTGGTACTACTACTACTCCCAACCCTGGTAATGAACGGCAACTCCATGATGAGTTCCTCATCACTTGTAGGAGCAGGAGCAGTGTTACTCGCAGCGGTACTCGTGATCCCACCAATGAGCTCAATGACAGTGGTAGTATGGTCATGATCGTTATTACTACTACTACTCCCCTCGATAGTGTTGACCTGAGGCTCGTGACTACAGCATGATCCGAACATGAACCCATCCACACACATCCCCAAATGCTTCCCTTCAGACTTCAAACATTCCCACACGAACATACACGTTCCTTGGATCTCCATCGATGATGAGGACTCCGACTTTATCGTACATGGCTTTGGAGAGATTTTATACGAACCTTCAATGAAAAAATAGAAAAAGGTACTTTTTCCTTTCTTGTAGAATTTATTTTTGGGTTGTAACGGGGCTTTTACAACACACACTTTTCTTCGTGTCCTTGGCCTTCAACAATAAAACTGTTTCTTTTCTTTTGCCGTTATTTAAACACTGTTATTTTTTTTATTACTTGCGTTTCTTCCATAAAAATATCATGCATTTTGTCCAGCAATTATTCAAATTGGCCTTTTTTTTAACTAATTTTTTTTCCATCCATTTATAACAAGTGCATGTATTACCAAAAGCAAGTGCATTGAACAAAATCACCATGGCATCATCACACTGCAGCAGCCAATTACAATATTGCGCAACCATGACAACAATTCGATGTAATTGCGCAACGTATCTAAAGTCATAATTGAATCCTGCCATTGTTCATTGTGGAGTAAAAATGAGTATGAAATTATTCGAAAATGACGAACAAGATAAGAAGAGAGGAAAAGAAATTACAAAACAGAGAGGTTCAAGCAACATAATCATAAAAAAAATTCCCAATTACATCAGATTTTCAAAACACACACATGCATACCGACACACACACACGAGTATTAAGTGGTAGTGCTATTTGGTGGTGGTGGTGGTGGTGCATTGTTTTGTTGACGACGACGAAGGCAACAAAGAAAAAACTTTCTCTTTTTCTGAACCCAAGCGGAAAAAAAATACTAGTGAGCTTTATTTTTTTTTCTGTTGAACTCTTGCTTGTTCTTCTACACATTTATTTTACACATTCTTTTTTCTACAACACTTCAAGGTTGAGTTGACGCTCTCTGCAGTCATTAATACTTATATGGGTGACTTCTAACTTTACATCCTTGTCTTTTTTTTATAAATCTTAGGAATTTTTTTTTTCATGCATTATTTTTTTTTCATGGAAACGATAGTGGAAATTGGAAATAAAAAAACTAATACAACGTACTCTTACCCGAAAAGTCCTGATGATGATGATCCTTCCTACTAGAGAACACTCCTCCACCCCCACCAAAAACCGTACTAATAGGAACTCCATAATTAATACTCTTAGTACTCCTATCACAATTACTCGTATGACAACAACAACACAATATGATTAACACTATCACTGAACTATTTAAACCACTTATACTTCTACTTCTCCTCATTTGAAGGAGCCACTCCACACTCATGATCAATCGTTTCTGTTTCTTTTGCCGCACATTATTAATATTATCGTCCTCTTCCCCTCCACCACCACCGCCACTACTGTTCGGACACATTATATATTTTTTTTTTAATTTAAAAAAAAAACTTTTCTAATCACTTCTTAATTAAACTATATTTTGTTAAATTTATTTCCAATCCATGTTGATATATTACAAAGAAACAATTTATAAAAAAAAAGTGTATGTACAAATGAAAAAAAAAACTCTAAACCCGTGAACTATTCAACAATAATGTCCTACTGACACGGAAAGTGGTTTCATGATGATGAGACGAAAAATGTTTTTTTTTTCAATATTAAAAAAGTAAACAGGAACGGTGGTGGTTTATAATAGATGTAGAGAGAGAGAGAGAAAAAAAAGCGAGAGGATTTTTTTTATTCCTTCAGCAGCTCCTGTTTTAGTTTTAGTAAGTAGCAGGTTTTGCTCTCTCTCTCGTAAGTTGTGTTGTGTGTGCTTCTCAAAAAGATCACTTTTAGAAAGAGAGAAACTTTTTTTTTCTTCCTACTTGTTTGCTGGTTCTCGTTCTTTTGGTGGTTGTGGTGCTACTTTGCTTCAAAGCTAAGATGAAGTGAGAGGTTCAACAATGCGTAACAATGATGCTGTTATTAAGTCTCTACTACTTCTCAACAATAAATACTTTTCTTCGTCTTCTTACGCTTTCAATCTACTACTGCTTTTAATGCTCATTTTTGTGTGTACAGAGGTGAGCGGGGGGGTTTAATTTTTTTTGTCAGACAGGGGGTTGATTTTAAAAGGGTTTGAAAGATGATTTGTCCAACCCTTTTTAAACAATATTTATTAAAGTAGGGGGAGGGGAATGAATTTTTTTAATAATTGCTTCAAGAAATTCTAAAAATTTAATTTGGGATCGATTTTGATTTTTGCACCGATTTTTTTTAAAAATTGGCATGACAACAATTTTTTTTTCAAATTTTCATTTGAAAAAAATACCACCAAAAAGACTAATGACATGAATAGTTTTTCTTCAAAATCCAGTTGCCATGACATCAAAATTCTAATCCAACCCAAAAAAAAGGTTGCTTTATTTTTCTTGGCAATCCCCAATCCCAATTCATTCCCATATTTTAAAAAAAGCTGTAATTAAATCACCATAGCTACGTGTAAAACACCAATTTATTTCCATTCCCGATCAACAAATTACGTAACCATGACAATATTTAATGATTCAATAAAAAGTTGGTTGTCCCACCCCTATTTATTATAAAGTAGAAGCACCATATAAGTTTTAAAGGGAGAAAAAGGAGTTTTACAAAATAAACTTTGAAATCCTCTATCCGGTTTTTTAAAAAATTCATTCATCATCATCTCGTTCTTAAAATTCCTTACTCTCTGGTACACACAAACACAAATGTGTATATCCTGTTTGTACATTTTACTTTCTTGCATTATTAATAAAATAAGATAATAGAACGTCTTTGAAGGATTAAAAAAACTGCATTCTCTAATAATCATTACGAAGTGCAGCAAGAGCAATGCTAAAATAATCAATCCCAAAAAAGCTACCTTATTTTTATACTTTAAGTTTTAGTTTAAAGTGTTAATAAGAAAAAGGAAAATTAAATAAAAAAAAGGATTATAAGTGAGAGTACAAAAAAAAACTTATAATACATTGAATATTATATATATGAGAATGATAAAGAGAAACGTAATGAGCTTAATAAATAACATTTTTTGTAGTAATTATTACGTGTGTATATGTATATGTGCATATCATTTGCATGAATTTTTAATTAGAGCGTTCATCTCTGTTCTAATCGGAACCATTTTTTTAAAAACCCAATCAGCGACATTTTATTTATTACTTATGTTACCATAACGGCTTGTTTTTAAAATGCTTGTACACCACTATCATTCGCAATTCAAAAATCATATGCGGGGCAACGTAAGATAAATTGAAATCGACATGACGACGACGCAACCTTTGTTTGATGCTTATTGGGTAACAAAGGAAAAAAAAAGTAGTTTTATGTAAAGGCAAGTGAAACTCCATCCATAATCGGCCATGAAGACAAAAAAAAATCAAAAACCGACGCTATCTGCAAAAAAAAGAACACGATCATGATGAAGCAGGATTCTTTTAAAATGAAAAAAGAGTTGCTGGATTTTCTTACAAGACGCAAGCAGCAGTTCCATGATCTCTCTGTCTCTCTCCTTCAGAAAAAAATTCTGTTAATGTACGTACATCATATCATAAAGCATTCACTCTTTCTACCCTTCGGTCGACGTACTTTTTCGCTACTGCTCAATACACACACACCTGTCAAACTACTTGTTGTAAAAAAAAAACTCCAGCAAATAAGAAAAAGAAGAGTCACGTCATCCATTCTGGATATCAAATACTTAAAATACTCAATCGAATCTGTGATAAAAAAAACTTCAAAACAAGAAATATTTAAATTATATTTTAAAAAACGTTCTCCCTTTTGAAATTAAACAATGCAAGTTAATTGGGTACTACTACTACTAGCAGCGTTGCTCGCAGTCGGACGATGCAGCGACTCATCCTCATTATACGACTTCACAGTTAATGACATCAAGGGCAATCCTGTCCAACTCAACAAGTTCAGGGGCAAAGTAAATCAGCACTAAAACAAACATAAATAATTTATTTTTAAAAAGGTGAATAAAAAACCAAACTGTGTTTTTTTTTTGTCCAGGCCCTCCTGATCCTGAACACAGCATCCCAGTGTGGTCATACAGACGCCCACCTGAAAGCCTTGAAACGACTCCACGAGATCCTGTCATACGAGAACAGGTTCGATATCCTAGCATTCCCGTGCAACGACTTTGGAGAACAAGAGCCATGGGACGCCCAAGAGATCGAGGAGTTTGTCAAGTCTCATCACAAATGCGAGTTCCCGTTAATGGAGAAGGTCAAAATCGCTGGGGATGAAGCTCATCCACTTTGGAAATATATCATCCGTGAGATTTTTTATTTTTTTTAAACACCACATTTATCCATCTTTTTTTTTTCATGTAAAAAATTAAAAATTTGTTTGTCGAACAGAAACATCGCAAGTGTCCCCGACATGGAACTTCCAGAAGTACTTGTTCGACTCGAACGGGAAGTACGTGAACTCGTGGGACGCAAACACATCGATCGAGTCCATTTTCGACGATATCAAAGCCGTAGTGGACAAGGTCAAGGTCAAAGAAAGTGAAGACTCATCAGAAACAAATAAAGTCGAGTTGTAGCATCAAAATCCATTCCAAACAATAAAATTTTTTTTTTTTTATTTCAATTAATAACAAAAAAAAATCAAATCAATTAATAATTACAATCCTAAACAAACATTATTTTAACTTCAATTATCACTATCATCATCATCATCATCCATCTTGACATCAGGGATATCGATAGGTTCATCATCATCATCATCACTGCTCGAGTTGTTAATCACAATTTCAAGCTTCCTACTACCACCATCCTCCCCCTCATCATCATCATCACTGGAGTGAGGTGTGGTGGAGCTCCCCCTTTTCCGTTTGTTCGTGTTCGTACCCAACGCCTGCAACCGACTTATCTGCGAGTCCGTCAGGGATGATAGGTCTAAAGGGACGAATCCAGCATAGTCATCCCGGGCGCATGGTGGCAGGTCAGTATTGATACCCACGTACTTTGCTAGCTGCAGTTGCTGACCCTACAACAACAACACAAAATTAAAAAAAAAACATCCACAATTAAATTGAATTTAAAAGTCCTATGTAGCACGAACCTCCCTGCAGAGGAAGTAGTAGTGTCCAACGATGTACTGGTCATCCCCACCACCATTGGAAACGAGATCCCCGTCACTATCCCCAACAACTTTCCTAATCTCCGCTTGCACCTCGTGAGTCAAACTGCTCACCCCTGTTCTTGGATTAGCGATCATGACCCAAGCGTCCCTCTTCATCTCCAACAACTCGTTCCTTGTGCCTCCCAACATGTTGATCACACTCTCCTCCACACTCTCGTTCCTTTTGACAGGGGCTGCTGCTGCCAATGATGCTGGAGCTTGGACTACACAGTCTAACCCAATCGCGTGCATCTCCGATGTCATCGTTAGTGGTGGGACTTGCTGTTGTGGGGACTGGTCCTGAGCACCTGTTGTTTGGTCAGTCGTTGAGTTCGTTGTAGAGTCGGGCAACTGCTGCTTCGTACTCGTCACCACTGATGATGATGATGATGATTTCTTCAGCGATTTGAACTGGTGGAACTTTTGCCTCAGTTTCTCGCGGAGTTGATCCGCTGTTGACGTCGTGGATTTTGGTGGTTGTGGCACTGGTTTCTCCTCCTCCACTTTCCTCATTTTTGACTTTGGTCCTATTTTAGGACGGGGTTTTGATTCTACTACTGGAGTGCTCTTGGGTAATGACTCCTGAACAGGTGTCTCTTTAACCGGGGATTTACGATCCCGAACAGCCTTCTTCTTCGATTTTGGTCCAGGTGAATCCCTACTCCTCGTTCCTTCCTCCTTCTTCTGAATGATTTGAATATTAATCACTTTCTTGGACTCCTCTGGCTCCGTTTTGACTTGCTGTTCCTCCTCTTCCTCTTTTTTCATCACGATCTTCTTGCTCCATCCGTTCCAGAACTGTTTCACTTGCTGCTCGTCCAAGTCGTTGAGATTCACGTGGGAGCGGTACTTGATGAGTCTGTTCACGTCCATCACTTTCACTCTTGCGTCTTTCTTGATGTGCTCCCGCTTCTTCTGTTCAATCTTCTGCACTGACGATAGGAATCTGGAGGATGCCGAGCCATGAGGGCGGATCGGTTTCGTTGATGCTGCCACTACCGATGACGATGGCTTTCTTGGAGATCTTGTTGATGACTTTTGCTGCTGCTGCTGCTGATGACTTGCTGATGATGAACTTGGGCGACGCATTGGCGTCGGTGTTGGCGGCTACAAAGAGTCCAAGTTTCATTTTAGCTTTGGATATAAAATAAAAAAATTAAAATGTTGGTAAGTACCTTATCATGATCGTCATCTGACCCCGGTATTGATAGCAATCCATTCGATTTGTTACTGGAACTGCTTTTGGAACTTGAACTACTCCTACTCCTCGAATTTGCGCTACTACTACTACTGCTGCTCCCAGTGCCACTGCCACTGCTGTTACTGCTACTACTACTGCTGCTGCTTCGACTGCTACCACTCCTCCTCACCACTTTCCTTTTACTATTGATATTATTCTTATTCAGTTCCTCTTTGATTTTCTTCCTCCCACGACCATCCTCATCCTTACTACTCCCTTTATTCTTGCTACTTGAAGGTCCCGGTCTATTACTACCACCAGCAGTCCTCCTACTAGACGGCTCAGTTGGTGCTTGTGCTTGCGGTGGTGGTGGTGGTGGTTGGGGTGGAACTTGAGCTCGTGACCCAACATTGCTATTGTTCGCCCGTCTCCTCTCATCCTCAACACGAGCTATATTGATGTTAGGTCTCTGGATCGTGTGACCACTGACCATTGGGAGCACTGCTTTCTTCGCCTTCTTGTCCCTCTTGGATGGGGAAGACGAGGAGGATGAGTCTTTCTTTGTCGAGCTTGATTGTGCTTGCTGGGATGTTCCCGTACATGTTGGACACTTTTGAGGCTTCTTCAATGACGACTCGAGCTCGTCCACTGAGGTCTGCACATTCCTCAGGATCGTTTTCACTTGCTCTGCGTCCTTCACTATCTTATCCAGGAGCTCCAGGCCTCGGGTTGCCTCTTTCTGATTCAATTATTTTAAACCATAATTATCATTTGAATTGAATTGGAATTGTTGTTGAAGTAGTGAAACGAACCTTTAATTCTGATACTGCTGCTGCAGAAGAGTTACTACTGACATTGTTGTTCGTCGTCGAGGAGGAGTTCTTCGAATGATGATGATGATGGTGGTGGTGGTGGTGTTTTGATTTTGATAAGTCGTCACGCATCTTTAATCTTGTTTTTCTTTATCCTTTTTTAAATTTTATAAGTTGATTATTCCATAAAAAATTTAATAGTTTTAGTTAGTTTGTTTTTGCACACTCGAACAAAAGGATTCTCTCAATTCTCATGTGTGTGTACTTGATCGTGTGTGCTTGTTTACAATACATCCTCCCTTCCTCCTTTTCTTTTGTAGTGCTTACTCCCCTGCACAATTTACACTCGTGTTAGTTTGTGCTGGAGAATCTACTACAATCGAGGAAAAAAACTCGTTAAAAAAATAATTAATTATATTCAAATAGTTGTATTATTGTGCTGTGATTTTTAAATATCCTTCTCGTCGTTTTTGTTATTAAAGGGAAAAAAGACAAAGTAAAAAGTTCCCTGCTTTAAATACGAACCTTACCTATTCAACAAGGTTCGGTTATTATGTATTATGGTTTTGTTTTATTTTGGCATAATTGTGTTCAATACTTGGATTTTTTTTCATCGTTTTTACTCAAATAACTTATGGAAATCATACATGAACAGATAGATCTTCTTTTTTTGAAACTCTGCTTTTCGCATCATTGACTTTTTGACTTAACTTGCAAAAATAATCTATATCAAGCAATTTGGAGCCATAACAGTATGAAGGTTGGAATTTTTATTTTTTGTATATTTTTAAAGAAAAAAAGGAATACAGTAATGATCTAATTATGTTATTTCATATACATTTTGTAGATTTGGTAGATTGTAGCTGAATAGAACCACACGATTATTTTTTGAATGCTGTGGGACACCAACCATTTTTACGAACAAAAAGAAACCCGGCGTATTTTAGTCAAAACGAAAACAGCATAAATAAATAGTGTATATTTTTTATCCAATGAAAAGAAGAGAATAATGTGGTGATGAGTAAATGATAATCTCTCTCAATTAACCCCAACGTAGTAAAACAAGATAAACTTCAATTTGTCAATTTTTATATTTATTTGTGTAGAACAAAATTAAATTGAATTTAAAAAAAAACAGCTGTGTGTATTGTGCAGCTACATAGCAATCGTACGTCATCATACGTCAAAGAAGAAGAAGAAGAAGAATTACAAAAGTGTTTCGTTAAAAAGTGGAACATAATTTTTTTTCAAAAGTAGTAAAGTTTGTCAAATGGTGATTATATAATTGTTGAACCATGATCCAAGTCGGAGGTCACGGTCAAGAGAACCCTAACGTCTCGTGGCTTGGTAATTTACAGTAACTTATAAGTTAAAAATATTTAAGATTGGATGACTCACAGAAATTAAAGTTCAAATAATAATTGAAAAATTAATTGTAGGTAGCCGCGGGATGTGGTTCACGTATACAGTGGCAGTGGTACTGCTCCACCTATTCCTCCTCTCGATCCCATTACTCACGATCCCACTCGCTTGGACCCTGACTAACCTCATCCACAACACTGTATGTTCCACACACAACTCATAATCATGTTCAATTAAATATTTAATTTAATATATTTCCTGTGTGTAGTGCCACTTTATATCATTTTTTTAAACTATAACTCACGTTAAACCAAAAAGAACTTTAACTGCATATATTTTATTTACTGTTTTTTATTTGAGCCAGGTTCTTCCTCGCCAGTTTCTACACCCGTCACGATAGCGGTCACTTCGTCCCAAACTTCGTGTCGATGATGTTCGTCGTGATCCCTAAACTCCCACAATTCCACCGCGTCAGACTGTTCGGCATCAACAAGTATTAAAAACTACATGCAAACTTTTATTATTATAAAAAACTACTACAAAAACTCGATCGATATATAGATATACAATATACTCTCTTTTCTTTCTTGTACAATTATTGGAGATATATATGTGTGTATAAAAATAATTATATTTTCATCATCATCATGAGAGATAAAAAGATGTACGACTTTCTCCATGTCTTTATAGTTTGTACTCAAAATCTTAAAATCTATGTTGCTTTGAAAATTAAATTGTATCATGTTTCTTCTCTCTTAATTCATCCACTTTGCTTTTCTTCTTTTCTTTGTTCTTCATTTTCTTTTTTTTGTATAATAAATAACGGTGCTACTAATCACAATTATTTAAGTTTTTTATTTTTTTTAACTTCAGTCATGAGACGTGGGAGTATAATTAGATTAAAGGTGGGTGAAAAAACCAAGGTCTCTTGAATGAATTCTTGTACTCATCGTTTTCATTTAAATCACAATGCAAGAGATCTTGGATCAAAACCATATCCAAATTATATTCCACATTTCAAATAACTACAATTTTTCATTTATTAATTTTTAAAACGAACTTTTTTATTTATTACTTCCAATTTATGAAATGTTTATGAATCTTTTTTTTTTAAAGTCATAATGCTGGAGTCCTCCCGTGATTAATTCAACTTCCTCTACCACTGTTTTGATGTTGTCAAATGAGGCATGGTCGAAGATAGCATGTAAAATATCGTTCGTACATTTTTCTTAAAAAAACATTTTATACATCTTTTTATAAGAAATCGTTCCAAACGGTGTTTATCACATCTTCCCTCTTCCCAGCCATCATCTCATCTCTTATCATATTTGTCAATTAATTTATATTTCAACTAGTGCGGAGCTTCGCAGCCTCCTCCCTCTTCTTCCCCAAAAAAATTACTTGATTCCCCAGCGTGCCTCTTCTCATAAAACTGATAACATAAATGAGCAACCCTGACCTAAGCCATTTTTGTTGAGGGAATGGAAATGTTCCAGGGGAAATTTATATGGTCAGTCAAACATGAGACTTCCATGATGCTACTTATACCATCATCATCATCGTGCTCCATTTCATTCCCTAGATCAGTTTCGTACCATTTCTTCGCTCATGTCTGTTACGTACGTACTTTTCTTTTTTTGCATTTACCTGATCTCTTGTGACTTCCAAATTTATAATTACTTTATCAATGACAAACATATTATTATTTCAAGTTATCCAAAAAGATTTACATATATTACGAATCATTAGAAAATATCGTTTTCTAATTTAAGAATAGATTAATCGAGATGTTTTTTTTAAATCATTCACGAACTAATTACGACCAATTTAATTCCATCTTTAAAATCGATCATTTTTTTTAAATTATTCCCACATCGTCATTATGAGGAGAAAATTTGTATAAAAATTATTTTAAAATCCTTCCATCTTACTTGACAGATCAATCCAGGTAAATAGTATCTAACTTTTAGATACACGCCAACTAAAAATGATCGCCATGTATATTTTTTAATCATTTCTTAGAATTTAAATAAAAATGCGATTTATAAAGGATCTATATTAAGCCGCTCCCCTTTTTTTTGTGTTGCCCCTTGCGTTCCCCTTCCTTTCTTTCAAACCGAATAAAAAATATTCAGCGTTTAGCTAAAATAATTTACGTTTTAGCTCCTGTACATTTACTTCCGTGAACATACATAATTGTTTGTCGTGCATGCAATGCAAACTGACAGGAAGTTGATAGATCAATATTTTAAAAACCTTCCATCTTACTTGACAGCTCAATCCAGGTTAATATTAATTACGTAATATATAGCTTTTTTTTCCAGAAACACGCCAATTAAAATGACCATCATGCATATACCTCCAATAAAATATATTGTCATCATACTTCCCAAATTAAATTAAACTTCCCATGATTTTTATAAAAACCTAAATTATGTGAGTCTCAAGGAAAGTATCTAAACCCCCATAAATATTTTTTTTAAATACATGTCAATTAGTTTCAAAACTCGAGTCCACATTATCACCTCCGGAAATATCTCATCCAAATGTGGTCCAGTCCACCTACAAATTGGAATTAATTACCATTTACATAATTATTTCAAAAAAAAACCCAAACTTCAAAATAAAAAAGTGTGATGAAATAATAAAATCAAATAAGTTCTTCGTCATTCATCCCAACAAAAAGATATCATGCCAAAATGATTGTCATACAAAATATCACATTTAAACCTTTCCAAAACCAATTTTACCCAAAAAAAATTCACGTATCCGTGTAAGTCCCTCTCTCTGCCTCTCCACAGCTTGTTTTTCTCCAGTACTAATGTTCCAGTGAATTGTGTGCGTGTGTGTGTCTCTTGAGAAGAACGCTGCAAGTTCACATTCAAAAGCTGATGATGTCCCCACACAAATCTTGGTAAAGAAACAAGCAATCTCGTGAGAGAGAAAGCTATTTCATCTTTAAATTCCTCAAGAATTGCGTTTGGACAATCAAAGCTTCCATGCGATATATTTTATTACAAGAGACACAACACCACCACCACCACCAACCAACCAACACGTTGCAAAGAGGTCAGGGGCGATCCGAGATAATGTTTAATCCTAGAGAAAAAAAAAAGAATAAACTGGTCCAACCAACGAACAACCACCACGAAAACTTCACTGATGTTACTCCAAGAGGATGAAGCGATGAACTGATGGTTAGGAGAGTCCCAGGATCTGCTTTAAATACTCGATCCAAAAAAAACCCAACCACATGGCATTTTGAAACAGAGAAGAATAATCATAAAAAGCTTCATTCGGATGATGTCCCCTTCTACTTCCCTTTTCTGGAATTATAACGGATAAGTTTTTAGCACGGGTCCAGGTGCTAACCGTACACCACTGTACACACAGTTTTGCAGCTGCCCGTTTTTTTTTTTTTTCTTTCCCTTTTCCTCCCTGTCTGTCTGTGAACTAGGTGAGTGGGTCTCTCTGAAAAAACGGGCCTTTTTATTTTTAAAGGGATGATATCAAAAAGGGATCTTCATGTACACAAGGCTTCTTCTCCAACACACAACAAAAAAGTACTTTTTGCAGCTGCCTGCTTGCCTCCGGATGCAAAGAGAGAACGAGATCCCTTCCCTCTCACAAATTCATCCCTTTAAATAAAAGGGAATTTGAATAGAAAAGGACAGATGGTCGTACGTACCTGGTTTTACCTTTAAAAACGCGAATAAGAATTGATCCATACTACGGATCAAACATTAATATCAACTACAGCATCACGAATTATTACTGAAAGTATTTTCTTTTTTAAATCCCCCAATAGAACGATCGTGAAGCTTTTGTAAATCAATAAACATGAATGAATCTGACCTTCCACAAAAAATCGACAGAGGAAATCCTGACACAAGAAGAATGGGACAGATGAAACCGAAAATTCTTTTTAAACGAGAGATCTCAAATATTAAAATGTGGTGTGTGACAAAAAAGAAGAAGATGAAAGAAGAAGAGTTTAATAACGCGCAGATGTGTGTATATTATTATCCCCCCTTCCCTTAGCTTTGTTTCCGGTTTACATGTTATAGCCACCCACACACGAAGTAACACGCGCCAAAAGTACACGAAGGCACAAGACAAAATAGACCTGGAGAGAATACAATAATAATGGACGAGTTAATTTAATCAAGACTATTGACCTCATTTTCTTGTGCATCGTAAAAAAAAATACTGTATCTTCAAACTGTTCAATGCTGCAGCCAGAATATTTACCATTTGTCCAGAGGGTATAAATTGTTTTTGTACTTTTAAGTACATCTCAATGAAGAAAACTAGCGCACGCACACCTGGACATGATATGATATGATCTCTATTTAAAAAAAGGGAATTTAAAACAAGTTTTTTTCTTTACAACGATCGATTGATTCGGGTGCATTTAAATTCTTCTTCTTTTTTAAAGAGAAAAAAATTCTAATCTTTTGAGGAAAAGAGATGCATGGTTCATGCAAGCATTTTTTTTTCCTATTTGTGGATCTTGATTTGTCTTCAAGCAGACTGACCACATTTAACTGGAATAATATTAATTGTACTAAAAAGTTATTCCGTAATGCACTGGACTCTGGCCCGCACATTACATTACAAATTAGAATTTAAAATTAATTTATTATTTCTTTACAGCTTCTGCACGATAAGGATTTTTTGTTGCATCAAATCATTTAAAACATATTCTGTTCATGTATTAAACACATCGTCCATTTTTAAAAAACACGTCATATTCCCAACACTGATCTCCACTAAACTACGACCATCATCATTATTTTTTTTCCCTCAAAATCCCTTTCACTCTCAACTTAGCTCAACAACGATCATGACCATCGCAGCTTTCATCATCATCCCTTTGAAAAAAACAAAAAACTCACCCTTTCCTGTTCTACCGAGAACATGTGCGTATTTTACATGGGCCCTTGTTACAACAAACCACCACCACTGCTAGCTACTACTCGCGTGGCCAAAAAAAAAGTAGAATAAATGATAAGAAGGGGAGAGAATTATTTTTGTGTCCTTCACGTTTTCCTGCTTCCTCTCTTCTATTTTTTTTTTTTTTTGATCGCGTGGCAGATGTTTTCAGGAAATAGGGGACCAATAAAAATGAAAAATGAAGCGTATTCGTGATACTTACGGGTCTTCTACTACCACCGTTTTTTTACAAAATTATTATGATCAATTTTATCCATTTAAAATATTTTTTTTTTAAATTATGTTAATATAATTTATAGATTATTTTACCTGATCCACACATGAACGTTGAGAATTAAATTGAATTCACCAAATTATTTAAATTTAAAAAAAAAATACTTTCCCATCTCCCACTACGTATCACACTGAAAATTCCTCCATAATTAAATTATTTTAAAAAAATCACAATTTTAATTTTTTGAAAATTTTTTTAATAAACAAAATAACTCTTTAAAAAAATTATTTTTCTCCAGCACTGTTTAAGGCGGTTCCAGCAGCTGCAAAAGAAGAAGAAAAAGAAGCTATATTGGTTGTAGATGGAGTAAAAAAAACTACTGCAACGCCTAGAACCCCCCGCAATATATAATACCAATAACATATTCCAGACTACCCGAATACTAAATCCTTTTCTCCAGAGCTTTTACTTTCCCATGTCTAGACTGAACGAGAGAAGAGTGAAGCATAAAAAAAATATATATACTGCACCAAATCTATAAAAATAAAAAAAGTACTGGAGAATTATTATCATGTCCTATATATACTTATGTGTGGAGTGTGGAGTCCCCGAATGATCCCGAAGTTTAAAAACAAGAGGACATGGATCATGAATGCAGAGAAAGCCCGTACACGTGTCATGATGATATGATATTATTTTTGTGAGAGTCAACTAAAATTAATTTAATATTTCTTAAAATGAAATATGATGTACACAGAGAGATAGAAATAATTAATTTTTATGATGTAGCCTCTTCGAAGATGAGTGACCCTTTAGTAGTCCGCATAACGATCAAGTTCCTAACATCGACATTTTTAGGAAGTTCCAGCACCTCACGGACCTGTCTCGCATTCTCGTTATCCCGTTGTGGCCGAGCACCACTCACCACCACTTGCCTCGACGTCTTGCAGTATCGGATCTTGATCTCATGCGGGAGAAAACCCATCATGTTCGCTATACGTCTGTAGAACCCCAAGTTCGACTCCAACATCATCAGTTGCGGGTTTTTCCTATATCCCAAACCAAACCGTAAACCCGCATCAGGAAAAAATATTTCGTGCATGCACTTTCACATGGTGCTGCTTACCTAACCCTGGACTCTTTGCTGTCGAGGAACCGGTTCACGAAGCTCCCACCGACGTTGACCAACCCTTTATTAGACCCAATGACGAGTTTACCCCCATCCACCACGTAGCACATGACCAAACTCTTCCTCGTCCTCAACTCCCGATCAAACGAATTACTACTCGTCGACTCATCCTTCTTCCCACTATCATTACTACCACGTTGCTCCTTCGTCTCGTTCTTCAGGATTATCTTCAGCAACGCATCACTCATGCTTGATTTCACGTTCACACTCAGACTTTTCGAGAACGGGAAGTTCTTGTGCACCACCACTCCACCACTCACACCACCATGACCACCACCACCATTCTCATCATCCCCATCATCATCCCCAACCAACCTGTCGATAGCATCATGTTTCTTAGCCATAGCAAGATCGTAGAACACCCCCATTTTCTCTTCAAACTCCTCACTCATGAGCTGCTCGTACGTGGTCTTCCCTTCCCGGATCCAACCCGTCCCCAAATTCTCCAACGCACTCTTAATCCAATGCGCTTTATGAGGGGAGTACGACTCCTCGAAATGCAGGTTCCTTATCACGATCGGCGGGATCAACTCCTCAATCATTGTCGTCGTGCTCGAACTTGACAGGTTACGGGGTGGTAGCACCACGCTCAACGTTCGTTTCTTCAATAACGATGGAGTCTTTGGTCGAACGTCATCTTTCACAACCTGCTTCTTCTTTTGCTGGTTCTGGTGGTGGTGGTGGTGTTGAGTCGTTGGGGCTGTGTTTGGACGGGTTGTCGGTCTCACTGATTTCCTATTGATCACTTCATGTTGCTTCTGTGGGGTCGCTGTTCTTGTGGCGTTGTTACTCACTCTTGTTGGGTGGTGGGGAGTAATATTTGTTGGGGGTCGTTTTGTCGGGATTATTGGGGTTTGACTTACCAACATTTTCGCTATATTTTGTTTCTTTATTTTGTTTTGATCGTTCTATTTCCGTTTCTTCGTCGTTTCTACTCTTTTAATTCCTTCTCGTGGGTCATCATTAATCGTGATCATTTTCATGCTTACTTCTTCAGTCATTTTTTTTTATAAAACATTTTACGTTTCAATGGTGACTTTTTTTTGAGAATATAAATGTGATGGACAGTGTAATAGAGTTCGGTGGCCATGATGTCATTTATTTTGAGATTCATTCATAATCCAAAAAAAATTAACTCAGTTTAATTTCATGCGAATTGGGGAGTACGTTTGTTCTGTAATTTCGGACGACGGCCACTTGGTTAGGTTCATATCAAATAAAATCAAAAATGAGGGTCGCATCCTTAAACATGAGTATCAGTAGTCAGCTTTTATTAACGTACTCTCCCCCCAGACCAACATTTTTTTCCCCAACCTTCCATTCTTCTATTACCAAAAATGAGATGCTCATTCAAGCTACGTGAATTTTTTTTTTTGTGAAGTCCACATGAATAATTCTCCAGCAAAAATAATAATAAATGCCCACCCGAGTACTACACCGCGATCTGTTGTAGTTCCGCTCAAACGATTGTATCAAGACGTTCTTCATATAAATACATTTCTTTTCATTTTCCAACAATAATATTGGATACTCCATGAACAGAGATGAACGGGATATTCGGGTTTAAAAAGAAATGTTATCTGAAAAGTAACCAAACAGATTCTCGCATAATTAATTATAATTATAATGCATCCAGGACTTTGGATCGTGGACTTTTTTAAAAAAAAATCTGATGATCACGATAAATGTCTTCTGTAATAATTATTACGTACCTGAGCAAAGTTGAGAAAGTATTGAGATCGATCTGTCCTGGGATAACTTTCGGAAGACGTCACAGATATTGACCTCAAATTTTGGAACAAAAGGTTCCTTGCTAAGCACTAACCTTTTTTCAGAATTTCAGGTAGGTAAACTATTAACGGTAGGTTTAACGGTTGAATTTTTTTCTTCAACCGGAACGTTTGGCTTGTGATAACTCATTCAAAAGCTCACTTAAAACTGTATAAAATTGCATAATTTGGAATTTCGAAATTTTTCAACGGTCAACGACATTTTTTTTTAAAAGTCATCTTGAAACTAACTATGACTATGTTATAATTAGTTTTATGAAATTTGTCAACGGCGGTTAAATGTTTTATAATATCTTACAGGTCTCATAAATAGAACTCATTCCATGCATGCATGTCATGGACTTTCAAATTCGTGGATTCAATTGGAAGGAGCAGTTTTCTTCGACATCTTTTCAAACTTGATAAAAACATGAAAACAGAACGTAGAGAGAACAACACCTCCCTCATGTTCAACACTTTCTCAGCTACGTCATTACACCTGTTCTTAACAATTTTATTTTGTAACCCACTTGTGAACATTGACATGAAATGATAATCTCTTATGATAATACACAATGTCAAGTTGAAAAAAGTCTTTGAATAAAAAAAAAGTACAATAAATCCGTAGATGTAACACAGAAGATGATAAATGATAAAGAAGACAAGATAACGTGAATCTATCTGAAAACCGTTACTCAATCTACCTATGAAATCAATCAAACACCACCTGTGTGCACACATGAATCATACGTTCAATTAAATAACACCCAGAGAAAAAGAATAATTTATTTTCTACATTCCATTTCTAAGCCGCACTTATCATCACCATCATCATCAAAATTCCGGTGATGACCCACACAAGATTTTAATTATCTAGTTCCACCAGAGTAGTTAAGGTACACATTTAAAATAATGGGTTCGAAGAGGAGCCGCATCCCCCAGTTCTGTGCAATAGGATCCGGAGTAGTAGGGGTCATAGTCCTAGCGTTAGCGATAGTGCTGGGATGGGTCGTTATCCCTGATATCATCGAGGACAGGGTTAAAGAAGAGACTAGGCTTGATCCTGAATCTGACACTTGGGAGAAATGGACTGACCTTCCCGTTCCTATCCGTCTCAGCGTTTACTTCTTCCACGTCACGAACTACGAGGAGTTCCTCGGGAGTGAGGACTGGAGTGTTCCTCCTAAAATTCAAGAGATTGGACCCTACGTCTGGAAGTAATTCTACTTCTACTCATTGCATTTTGATTTTGATCACTTGTCTCTGTGAACCTTTTTTTTGAAACGTGGTCACCGATTGACCTCTGTTTTTTTAGAACTTCAAGTTCATTACAAAATCACACATTTAAAAAGACTCACGAAAGTCAACCAGACATTTTTTTCATGTGGAATTAAAATGCAATTATATGTGAAAAATGAGACATTTACCTGATAAGGGATACTCCCCAAGAGGGGCAAGAGTTACGTTAAGCAAAACAGTGTCTAGACCTATCTTTGACGCTGATTACGAAATTCAAAAGTTCCAGCAGACGGTTGACTGACTTCAGATTCGTAATCAGCATTGGTCAACGTAAAATTGGTCTAGACACCATATTATCGTTTCTGCCCCACCCCACCCCGCCGTTTGGCAGTATCCCTTGTGAGATCTTCACAAACTCTTCAAATTTGGAATTTCACGACAATAATTTACCTCGCTCTTTTTGCAGTGAGACCCGAGTGAAGTACGATATCAGGGATGGGGATGACGATACAGTGTACTACCGCCAGAACATCACGTACGTGTTCGACCCGGTGCATAGTGGGGAAGGACTCTCCGAAAACGATACGCTCACGCTGCTCAACGTCCCGCTCATCGTCAGTTACACTTCATTTTAAATTTCCATGCTCATTTAAAACCAACTCGATTGAAATTTTTTTGTTTTCTGTGAACAGACTGCACTAACGTTGCTGGACGTGAACCCGATAGTCCGTCCCCTGTCAGAAACAGTGCTCCGCTCACTACTATCATCTGGGGAGACCCTGTTCATGCCCGACATTAAAGTCAGGCAAGTCATGTTCGAAGGTGTACAACTCAAACCTGTGTACGGGTCTGTCGAGCTTGTGGCTCGTTTACTCGGTATCCCCCTTCCCGATGAATTCTTCAACGCTCAGTTCGCTTTCTACAGGGATGTCAGTTCTCTTCTCTCAATCACACTTATACTCTTTTACACTTCCATCATCGACTTCAAAATAATTTGTCTTTTTTTGCTGCAGAAAAACGGAAAGAATTCGGAGGGGGAGTGGCGAGTGTACAGGGGGATCCAGGACTCCAGCATGTTCTCCATAATCAGGAGTATCAACGATGGGAAAACCAGGTTGGAGCCGTGGTGGAGTGACTACTGCGCCATGATCAACGGGACTGACGGGACGGTACTCAATTTAATTATTACTTAATTATTATCAATTACTACTTTCATTAAATTGCCTCTGCACCCAACACCATCATCATGTGTGTGCATCATGTCCGTAGATGTTCCCCCCATTCATCAAGAAGGACACGAGACTGTACATATACGTTCCGGAGATCTGTAGGTCGATTTACATGGAGTACGATAGCGAGACGGAGTACGAAGGGATTCCAGGGTACAGGTTCAAACTCCCAGAACGCATGTTTCAAGGACCTCACAACAACCCCGATAACCACTGCTTCTGCATGCCTGTCAAGAAACCTCTCAACAACACTTGCGACTTCAACGGGTTAGGGAGACTGTTCAGTTGCAAGGCGGATGTTCCGATCGCGATTGGGAAACCTCATTTCCTCGATGCTGATGAGTGGGTTCAGGAAGAGGCTCAACGGTACGGGATGAACCCTGTTCGTGATGCTCATGACACATATCTCGACGTTGAACCGGTATGTCAAACATTTCTCTTACTTTACCTTTTTTCTCATCATAACATGTTTTTAAAAATTATGAAATGATTTGTTCGTGAACCAGAACACAGGATTCCCGTTGAGAGTGCATAAGCGACTCCAAGTTGGAGCAGAGATCCAGAGATTCTACACGTTAAACTTGGCCCCGTTCAACACGATCCCACACTCCATTTATCCCGTGTTCTGGGCTGATGAGAATGCAGAGTTGAATGAGGAGTTGATCGATGAGATCAAAGACAAATTGATCAAACCTTTGAACTGGGTTAAAATCGGGAAGTGGACGCTTGTTGGGGTCGGTGCTTTCCTCATCGTTTCTGGAACTCTTGGTTTCATTTACATCAAATTCAAGAAATAATTATCGCGTTATCCAAATTATTTTTTTTATACATATTTATTTTTTTGAATAAAAAAACTCAATTTGAATTACATGATTTCACAAAAAAAACCAGCGACACTTTAATGTGATCACTCAAGCGCCACCTACCAACAACATTTGTAAATATAAATCTCTTTGTTCACACCCAAAACCAACGTTGAATTTGGTGGTGGTGATAATTTGTGTTTGTTCCACTAGATGTCCTCACCTGATCCCCCTGTACTGACTCTTGAAAGTGCACTCCCCAGTAACGAGCACAATGCAAACAGCGACCACCCCAACGACTAAATGAACGACCCCGATGACAGTGTTGATATGATCAGTGTCTTTGACATCCCCAGCGACTTTCCCGAAATGGTCCTTGGCATTACCCACGAATTTGTCTAGTCCCGCATGGTTCCCCTTGTCGTCGAACGTGAATGGGACGAAGAATAATGCGAGGAGCATGAGGAGGAGGAATAACTGCGTTCCGTACCAGTACCTCAAGGATGTACGGAACGTGTCCGTGTCGTTCGAGGATTTGAACAGGAGGTTCAGGCTGGACATTGACTGGAGGATTAGTGCTAAGATCGAGATTGACCAACAGGATATGTGGGACTTGTAGTGAGGGGTCGACTTGTCCGTCGTTGTTCGGGTTAGGTGACTTATCGCGTACGAACATGACGCTGCGTACGATATCGATGACACCTGCGGATTCATCACACAGGAAAATACTTCTTTCAAAATTATTTTCATTTTATTCTTTTAAAAGAAAGTAATATATTTTTTTTACAAGGACGAGTAGCACGAGCAGCTTGACTACCACGACGGGACAGGTGGGACTACTCGATCCCATTATGACATTACACTTAACTCTTTTTTTATCAAATTGTATTATGAAAAGGCACTTATCCAGAATCGTCTTAGTCAGTCGTAGTCGTAATCGTCGTCACAGACCTGCAGTCATGAATGACAATATAATTTTTAAAAAACTTGTTCGATTTATGCTTTCAACTCACGTTTTAATTAATAATCTTTTTTTTTATTCAATGATTTTTTTTTATTCTGGACCGGAAACCAGAAAAAAAATACACTTGTCCGCTGGTCCACTTCTTCTTAAATTAATTGCAATGATGCTCTTTATTTCGTTGTTCTTTTGGTCATATTGCTGCTCTTTTCTTTGTGGTTTTAACAAACTTCACCGCAAGATTGCGTGGGTGTGGTATTATTCTTCTCAAAAGTGTCGTTCTTTTTATACTAACCACAAATTGTTTATGGATCATATTATTAAATATACTGCACAGTTGATGAGTAAAATTTCTTTTTGGAACTATATTTTGTCTTGTTATGTGACTATAAATGGATATGGAAGACTCCATGGGTGGCGTCGTTATTATTACTTTTAGGTGGTGTTGTTCGTTCTTTTTTCTTCATATTTTTTTTGGCTATATTTTCTTATGTTTTTGTACAAGATTTGTGCTTTTATTTTTTTTTTTGTTTTCCATGATCTGTTTCTCTGTCTCTCTTTGATACTGAAATGAACAAGAAACTTACTTTAGTTTAAAGTATTTTTTTTAGATTGAAATGTGTTTTTAATTGCCAATCCGTAAATAAAATTTCGTACCAAATCGCTTCTTCATTTAGTTTGTGTAGCCATGGGAATTTGCACATTTTCTTTCAACCTGATTATATTTTTTAAAGGTCTTGAAATTATTTGTATGAAATTAATATTCCCAAGTTGCAAAGGAAATGGTCATGTTACTAGAACAATCGCAGGAACGAAACCCTCCACAGATGAAGAGGTTGAGTGTTTCTATCGCAATTCTCGTAAAGGTTTCAACTAGAGAAAAAATGCTAGCAAATCAAGTCGCATATTAATTTCCTAACTTGACATGTTGTAATCATGTCATAGAAACCACCCGAATTACTACAAGCATCGGTCGATGCAAATTTCTACAGTTCATTTTTTTCATTCATGTGATGGTAGAACAGCAACAAAACTGAAGTAAATAGTAACCAAAAATAATATTCATATCGCCTTTGAAAATCCGAGTATAATCATTGATTCATTTGACAAGTGGTTGAAGATGTACGGGAAAATTAGTACTTTTATTACCTGTTGGAAACATTTGTGTTTTAATGGAATGCAATGGAAACAGGAAATTAACAAATGGAGTTATAGTACACCACTCGAAGCTGTGAACACAACTGACTAATTCATCGAGGAAACTAACGTTGAATATATTAGGGGTTATGTGGTTAGTGGAAATAAGATTTTTAAAAAATATTACCTGAGGGCATTGCAAATAACGGTTTAAAATTTAATTTGCATCATGGAGAAAAAGTAGCCGCTGTCATACCTATACTCCTTTATTATTATAACTTTCTCTTGCTTGGTCTATAAAACATCTACTAAAATATATGTCGTTGTGCGCATCTCAAGATCTTCACGCGTAA
Source organism: Seira musarum (assembly GCA_027743895.1). Taxonomy (NCBI): domain Eukaryota; kingdom Metazoa; phylum Arthropoda; class Collembola; order Entomobryomorpha; family Entomobryidae; genus Seira; species Seira musarum. The sequence goes on along the minus strand of JAHZMX010006238.1, from coordinate 10,062 downwards.
ATCAAAGGATTTTTTTTTTCAAATGTCATGGAAATAATTACCAAAAGAACAGCGGTAGTGAAATTATAAAATGATATGGTCCTTCGCAGTCATGGAAAAATTTGTATTCCCGTGTGATGTATCTTCCGAAAACAAACCCAAAAATGATTGAATAAATTTTGTCACAGGAAAAAAAGAACTTGAAATCAGAGTTGACATTAAATTGTCCTTGACGGTAAATCACAACCGCAGTGATTTATTACTTACACAACCAACGATGAAAGGATTATCAAGTTGAATACAAGCGATGACGACATCATGATCATAATTTAGCCCACCCAACATGATCATTCTACATGTACTTTCGTGACAAAAGTGTGTCGGTCACTTCAAAACCAAACAACAAATCTCAGCGGATCCTTTTTTTGATCCTCTCGTTTGATAAGAAAAAAATAAAAATAAAAATCTTGTCAATTGTCATCATACCCGCGCGAGCGAGCGAACGAGACCCAAAAAAAACCACATGCCTACCAAAACCAAAAACTCCTGTTGACATTATATTACAAAAACCCGTGTGTCGTGTCGTGTAAACAGGTAAAAGGTCTTGTTCCACAAGGTTGAAATTGATTCCACTACTCATCATCATCATCCGGCTTATCGGATTATCCCATCTCTATTTTTTTTCACCTTTTTTTCTGAAACAACGCACACGTACGACGACAAATGACGCGCGACAAAGATTAGACGTGACAAGATTTTCCTTTTTCCCAACGAACCTACCTGGGGATACCTACCTACTTGAACCCGATCCTCTTATTTTTATAATTCCACATAAACATAATCTTCAAAAAAATAATAATGAAATAAAATGTCATCGTGTGTGTCATGCTACCACAAACTTGATCCCTTTTTTTTCTAATCTACTTACTCACGTGTGGGTGAATTCACTTACACATTCAACCATATCTGATTGTAATATCTTTTTACAGAAAAACAGAAATCAATTCGTGGAAATCAAAACTTTCTTCATTTATTACTATTTCCCTCTCACAAGGAACAATATATTTAGAGTTTGACAAGTCCCATTTTTATTCCACCCAAAAAAAAGACAATCTATATAAATCGTGATTTATAATATGACATTTACTCTCTGGACATGGAGAGAAAAAAAAACCAATCGGGAGAGCAAGAAAAAAAACACAACCTCCCGGCTCATTAACTATAAATATATATATAAAAGTAAGATATGTACGAGGTTATAAATGATGCAACTGGAGAGAGGAAGAGATATCTGGAGAATAAACAATCGAGCATATTAATCATTTTTTTTTCCTTCCACTTTATACACTTTATAAGTGTTGGTGGTGGTGGTGGTGGTATTGGAACTTCTCCAGGAATTACGTGATGGCAATCGACAATGAGGTAAAGAGAAAAAATATATTTTTAGGGGAAGAAGCAGCAAACATATTTATTGTCAACCACATCATGTGTATTTTTTTGTGAGATAGCACACACACGTCTCTTGAGGTTTTTTCTTTTCTGATATATTTCTCTCTATCCTGAATTATTTAAAACTTAATCAAGAAAAAGGAAAAGAAATTGACCAAAAAAAAAAAAAGAATTCGTTCGTAGTTGTGCCAGATGCTAACGATGCGTCCACTCCTGACGATGACAAGTCGAGATTTCATATACACATCATGACATGTATTGTTCTGTGCTCTTTTTACCGTCATACTTCATGTGTGTGTGTGTATGACAAAAATGCATGTTCATCCGACCGTACAGCTCTTAAAAGATAAATAGCATCGATATGATGGACGAAACTGCCGTCACTGAACATTAAGTGGCATTTTTAAAAGAAAGCATACGTACACATCACTCCATATGTCCATCAATGTAGCAAAGAAGTAGTCGTTTCTTTTTAAAGAAGAGATACGTAATCTAGATACGCTTAATTTTGTGTCACTCAAGCTTAAAATATATCATTAAGGAACATCTTGTTCTTTTTTGGAGTTTAAAGGAAAAACCTGACTCGTAATTACACTTCCGGGGGTTATACACACCTGGTCATATAGAAGTGGTGGTGCTTTTTTTTTTGGATGTCACCCCCGAATGGACAAAAAAAAGGAATCTTACAAGTCAACATGCGCGACGAAACGGGTTTGCATGCGGACCTCTTATTTGTGATATATAATAAGTACTACGGGTCAAGCATCATCATTTTATGGTCTGTTGGATCAAAAATCCTCAATGATCTTATCATGTTCTGGTGTCCTGAACAGGAAGCACCTTTGCCAAAAAATGAACATATTATAAATCTGCTTCTTCTTCTTTTTGTGAATTTCACCGAGAGAGAGAGACATTAATCGCGGGGGTGGGTTGATTCGAGAGCAGGTGAAAATAAAGAGCAAATTTTTTTTTAACATTATTTTTTAGATGACACGCGAACCGTGTCGTATATATAGATGTGCTAGCACCACCACCACCTGACCTCTCTCTAAAAATCTTCTAGTTTTCAAACAGGTTTTCTTCTTCTAGTTTTTTTCTTCCAAGTCCCATCAAACGTCAAATTTGTTTTTACTGTTCTCAAAAACGCGCGTTTCATTATTATGGCACGTGACGATGATCATGATGATGGTGAAGAAGCACCACCACCTTATCATTTCACCTTATCATTGGGTGCTCGCTCATCCACACCACTCAATGCCCAACGAACCGTGTGGTTGTGGTGGTGGTGGTGCACATCACACATCACATTCTAAAGTTCCATTCACTTGCTTCATTTTTAGATCGTCTTCTATTAATTTACCTCAACTCTAATTCTCTTTATTAGAGTTCGTTTTAGAACTCCTTTCATTTAAAACAACTCGAGAGAGTACCGCTAGCAAAAGAAGAAAAAAAAAATTAAACATCGATGATGATGATCATCGACGATAAGGTTAAATAAGGAACATCATGCTGTTGTAGTAGAACAAAAATGTTGACCTCTCTTGAAAACACCCAGAAAAAAAAAGAATTTATTCTAGTGTGAGTGCAGTTAACAAAGTATGACGAAAAATTGATGATGAATTTTTAGAAGCAACATACTACCTGACCCCACCTGAACTAGAATCTATTTATTCATATAGCATTGAACTTGGCAATCATTTTTGTGTGGTATTAATTTTTTTTTTTTAAACGAACACATCTTCTTCTTCTTCTTTTGTTGTTATTTTTACTTACGTTCACGTCAGTCGAGGTCACATACTACAACACACACTTATCATCTACTATTTTGGCAGGAAACGATACATGACCACGTCTTTTCTTCTTCTTCACCATCATCATAGAATTTTTTTTAACGCATGAGTTCATTACTAATATAACATCACTTTTGCTTTGATATGGTACTAATTCTAAAACGACTCTAGATGGCAGGGGTATATTCAGGCTCCTTATTTTTTGATGTAACAATTGTCAATATGTTTTGAAGATTTCTTCTTTGCGGTGGTTTTAGTGGATGTTCCTGCTTTGATTTCATTTTATTCCACCGACGTCATAAAAAAGTGTATTATTCCGTATCTATGTCAACTATTCTCCAACATGTCATACTTTTTACTTACAGAAAAAATCTCACATGGAAACGAACCGAACTTTTCGTTAAACTGTCTTTTCTCTCAGTGGCATATTTATGACTGGTTTTCCCCAGTCCTTCAAAAAACGATTCATTTCTTATACCGTATCCATGTCAACTATTTTCTCCAATTAGCCATCTCATTTTCTTTTTCTTTTTGCAAATTTCACATTGAAACCAAATATGTTAGTACAAAGTAAGATGTTAAGCGGGGAAAATGTAATATGACGATTGTCCCCAATCCTTCAAAAAAAAAAAACGATCCATTATAAGAATTGTAGGTACAAAAAAAAACACGAAAGTAAAGTGAATTTAAAAGTATATTGTAACCATGTCAACTTTGAAATAATAATGTCCCTTAATACGTTTCCTATTACTGTCATGTCTCGGAGTGTCAATGTCGAATGATGCCGCCGCCGCCGACAACGACTCTGATTTATATTATTCAAAGTCACCATGACACTTAAAACATCCCCATGACGATTATTACATGACTTGTGTCAAGATTCCTTTTTTCTTTACTACAAAAAAATATATCATCTTTTATCCAAAGTTGACTCAGCATTAGAGACACACGAGGAAAAAAAGGTTTGAAGTTGTAACAGATGACCGACGACGATATACACTATTATACGCAATCTATAAAACCCAAACGTTTACTCTGAAAAAAATCTGATCTGTCAGAATGAAGAGCATTTTTTTTTTAAAAAGTCAGTTGAAGAAAATGCATTAAGACATCAAGAAGAAGAAGAAGAAGAAGACCCGCATGAAAAGCCATTTTTGCTCTTGAAGTGTCAGATAGAAAAACCTCCACATTTATATTCCATGTCATGGCACAAGGAATTCATCAAGACAGGAAAGAGTCAGTTGAGTTGAGTTGAGTGAGTAGCAAGCAAAGTAGTAGCAGTAGCAGCATTAACACGAGCTAAAAGCGAAGAAGGAGCATTTTCAAAGAACACAATCCCATTTTCAAAGTAAAATTGTAAAAAATGTAAAATGGATGAGACGTGGTGGCGGTAGGTTTTTTTTTTGCCGACAACTCTTTATATTTGAAATATACATGTTTCTCTCGTTCTCTCTCCCCTTTTCTTATCTCTGATGTATACAAAAAAATGTCTCCACATCCATCAAAGGCATTTTTCACTTTATTCAAATTGAAAATAAAAAAAAACCCTTTGAAAATTGAAAAATAAAATGAAAAATGACAGGCAGGTTTTTTTTCTTCTTCTTAGCTTTGCAGAATATATCGTTGCTGACTCTTTCGTGGAAATCATGTGGATATATATTGTGATGTACATGGGAATAAGAGTTGTTGGTGGTGGTAATATTAAACAGAAATATTGTCAAATGTCATGGTCTCCACAATCAAAAACGATTGCTTAAAAAGAAATTATTGTAACGAGTAAGCATCATGATGCAGCGATTTAAGAAAAAAAAATGCCCTGGAGTGATCCGAACCAAACTTGAATGCCAAAAAAAAAATAATAATAATAAAAGTTTTTCATATCTCTCTTGTCATCATGAAGCGAGAAAATAGCAAAGAACCCATAAACGATGTAGAATTGTCCTCAAGAGAGAGAGACGAAAGAAGAATAGTGGTAGTTTAAGTCGTGACATGTTTGGACATGGACAATTGACACACACACACACACACAAGCCAATTCGTTAAGCGGTCGATTGTGTGTGTGCAAGACAGACTAGATATCTCATAATCATCATCATCATAGTCCAGAAAGAGAATCACACACGAGGAGCAAAATAAAATGACAGGCAGAAGATTGTGTAGAGAGAGAGAGAAAGTGGGAGTCTCTCTTGAGAGAACTGTAAACAATAGAACCACTCAAGGAACTTTTTTCTTCTTCTTCTCATCCAGAAATAGTTTTTTTTTTCTCTTCCTTTTCATTGAGGGGAAAATGTGACTTGAAACGAACGTTAATTAAATGTGCAGCAGCACCAAATGGACATCAAAAAACGAGCAGAGCAGAGCACGATGATCATCAGTGACGTGTGTATGTTTTGGCGAAGAAAAAAAAAAGTTTTGAACAAAACGTCTGAAGCTCTCGACACATTCCACGATGACATGATGAGGACAAGAGAGAGGAGAAGAATCTTGTTAATTTCCCCGTGGTTTCTGCATCGTTTCCAGTCCGTGTGATGATGGTTGGTAGACCCATGGGAAACACTCAACCAAAATTGCGATGTAGAACAATCATGATGATCCAAACCAATAATGATCATCACGCTTAAAATTTTCCCTGCTTTTCCACGAAAACGATCATGATGGGAAAGGTGGACACAAATGTCTTATTACGCTACACGCCATACGGACAACCATCACACAGCCATACGCTCATCATTCCTCTCCCCCTCTTTTTGATCATCATCACCCCGGAAGGCATGTGAAACTATTCGGGGTTTTTTAATCAAAGTTGCATATATCATCAAAACTCATTATTTCATAAAATATTTAAACAAATCAAAGTCTTTGTTTCGTCTCCCCCTCGTTTCTCAATTCTCAACTCTACTAAACCTTGATTGTCTCTGTGTGTCTGTGTCTGTGTGTGTAGGGGATCCATAATTATTTGTTGATGTAAACTGTTGTAAATTTATTTCCCAACGTACAACAATCTCCACCAACAAGAAATTGATCAACCTTATGGAGGAGAAAAAAAAACTATTAAAAACAATCGTTTTCTCTCTTGTTTATGTAAACACACTTGATTACTTTTTTTTTCTCTCATTCAAATACATCCCCATTCTTACACTCCAATTTATATTATACCTCCACGATCTTCTTTTTTTTTATTAATAATAATTTTTCTTTATAAAAACCTTAATCCCGAGCATGTCAACAAAACTTAGTAGTCGCTGGAAGTTTTTATTATTAAAACGTTGCTTCCTATCTTCTACCTTCTTCCTATTTGCATAAAACTGAGATTAAAGTTACTTTTTTGATATATTTCACACCGAAATTACTTTTTCTTGCTGCTGCTGCTTCCAGTTCCTCCTTCCTTTTCTAATCTGCCCATCATCATTAGAAGAAGAGTTGTGTTGTTGCACCACGTGCGCTGGTTTCTTCCCCGCAAAAAAAAAACTCCACTCATTTTCATTATATTCCCCAATCAATCGTGATATATTACGAGAGTCTTGTTATTATAATTACACAATTAATTGAGAATTACGAGATACGTGACTAATTTTGGGATACACACCTGCGATTGTAAACACTTATCCACCATGACGAAGCGGTAATCATGTAACATCCAAACGTATTTGTTTTTTTTCTCGTGGAAGTAAAGCACCGTGACAAAACCCACCTCACGTTACAGTTCTTCCTTCTGGTCCATGTCGCGTGCTTCTTCTACAATCATTATCATTATGTAATTACGTACGAAAGTGTGGCTCTCATGCACAAACACACTTTTATATACAATGACAAGTAAGAATTAACTCCAGATTGCACGTAATTTAGTGGGTTGCTACTCATGTCCTTTTGCACACCGTCCTCTTTTCTGTCACGTACGATGTGCACTTTCTTTTTTTTTTCATTATCATTTCACCACGGGGAATTTAATGTGCTGGAATGTTTCGTTTTTTAATTTAAAAAACCGTCCCATTCATCTTATTTAAAACTCGGTTTTTATTAATAAACTTATGCAAATATTTCCTACTGTGTATACAGTAGTTGACAGGTGCAATTTTGTACTGGGGTTGGGGGGTTCAACCTACACGGATGTCAAAAGTGATTTATCATCACCACGAGAGAGTCCATTTTCTTTCCAGAGAGAGAGGTCAAGCTGATGGAATAGATGTTTAACCTCTTTTGGGAAATCGTATAGTCGTTCTGGAGTTAAAAAAAAAAAGACATACGGTCCCAAGACTGCAATATATATACCCACGCACAGAAAAAATAAACCTTCTTTTTTCATCCAACTCTTCTCTCTCTCTCTCGATGCAGCAGAAAAAAAAGGAAAGTTAATTTACCGCGTTTGCAATTAGTCTGTCTGGAATGGAGTTGGAGAAGAGAAAGAAAGAAACTGAAGGTATTTCTTTTCCCCCGTGAAAGCATCACTGCTGGAAAAAAAGAAGAAGAAGAAGAAAATATCATTTACACTCTGGATTACTACTACAAACCATCTTCTCCAGCAGCATCAGTATCGATCCAAGGAGTCTCGCTCATCCCCGTCCAGTTCAAATCGTTTTTGAGTGCGACTGAGTGAGTGAGTGAGTGAGTGAGTAGCAAGTCGAGAGCAATTCGTGTGCAAAAATGAATAACCCCACCGCTGGAATCCCTCCAAACCATTAGATGGAGAAACCCGATACAAAATAATATCAAATTTAATAATAACTCTTTTTCTCTCTCAACTAATTTTTCTTAATTAAAAACCCAGTATTGTTTTGCTACGCGATTAACAGGATCGTTCCCCCATCAAACATATATTCTACGGAACTAACTTCCTCTAGCAATACAAAAATAAAATAAAAGTTATCTCTTCGACTTATTCCTTTGACGGAAACATCAAAATACATCAAAAACATTTAGCGACATAAAAAGAAACAGGCTTGTAGTAGCTCATTCTCTCTCCCCCTCTGTCGTCGTAACCCTTTATGCCTGTGTGTGTCTCCCCCACCACCACCATCACATAAGTATAACCAGTCAAATCCCATTTATACGATCGGCTCTTATCTCGTTTGATGCTCTCTGTGAGAAAATACTTTTTTTTTGTGAAGAAAAAAAATACGCGACATGCATTAAATCGTTTTATTATACAGGTTGCTGCAATAAACTGGAGAAATTCAATTTTTATTTTCTTTTTCCAGAGAGTAACGTCATATAATCCTGTTAAAAGGGGTAATATTGTTATTGGTCCCATTTTTAACCGCAGAGACCGACTCGACATGCCGCCGCATCGTTCTTTTTTTTAAATGGGCTATTTAACTCCATGGTTGCACTTACACATCAATTCATGTTCCCACTTACCATACCCCGTCGCCGTGACAACTCTTTGAACATGTATCCCCATAACAACAACTATCGTTGCTTAAATGGTCAGTAGTCAATAGATTTTTTTAAAGAAAAATTCCTTTTTCAAAATCCTTCAGCTCTTTTGAACCGATGCAAATGATCTTATAAATTTTTTTGGGTGCATCAGTAGCGATCAAAGTCAAAACTAAAATGATCAGGAAGCTAAAATAAAAGTTTTAGGAGTGAAGGTACACAAATAAAAAAATAATTTTGTGGTCCCCTTCTCGGACTGTTAACCACGACAAAAAAAACTAAAGAAAACATGTGTATTATCTCCGCTACAAATCAAGATTTTTTTAAATAATAAAAAAGAATCTTAGAAGAGATCGTTCTAGAAAAAAGAGTGCACGGAGGAGTACTATAGTCGCTAAAAATATAAAGTATCCTACAAAAATTATATTTGGATTCATTTACTCCATCGAGCATGAAGGGGCATCACTGCTACTTAAAACCTGTGCATCAACAACGACGTGATCAAAAAATGATTTTTTTTTTGCACAAGGATTTAACGAAATAGTTATAAATTCGACAAATACGTAGTCTGAATCAAAGAGAGAAAAAAAAGGACAAAAATATGTGAGGTTATGCTGCTCAGTAGACCGATGATGATATGCTTGTTCCTTCTTCACCATCATCATCCCAAAAATCGTACACATATTGGTTGAGTATATGCACAAGTGTATCTTTGGGTGGTGGTGCATCATCATCACGGTCGCGTGCCAAAACCATGAAGAAGCGTTGACCTCGACCAAACAATAAAAAAAATTTATATATATAAAACATCGATGATACATACTTTTAAGTTATTTTTATCGATAAGTGCAATTAAAATGTCAGAAAGACACATCCAAAAGATACATGTGAGTGGGTGTGTATAGATGATGATGTGACCGGATGTCTGGTTGAATTGGTCCACAATAAAAGAGCGACGAAATAGTAATAATATTTGTTTTTTTAGTAAAGTGGAAAAAAAGATTATATGCAGATGACGAATTCGTGGAATTCGAGAAATGTTGGCTTTTTTTCTTGTCCAAAGTAAAAAAAAACACAAAGGGATTTCACTTGACTTTGTTCTACACTCCACTTTGTTGTCAGAAACAATTTGTACAGAAAAAAAAAGTAATTTTGATACTCCTTTGATGTTCTTGTGGAGAGGGAGTTCAAAAGAACACGACACAATTTGCATCTTTTTCTGTCTCATCCCTATTTTCCCTGGCATTCAAATTATTTCCGAGAGGGGGGAAAGACTACATCTCTCCACAACCACAATTTGCATACATTTCGGCAACGTCTTTTAAAAAATGAGAAACTTTTTTCGCTCGTAAATCGCATGGCATTTAAACCCATCATCATCGATGTAATGATGATCATGGACTTTTTAGTATCATTGCGACCCAAAAGAAAAAAAAACCTTTTAAGAACCACTTGCCCCCCCCCCCCCCCC
>JAHZMX010006237.1:0-52815 GCA_027743895.1 Seira musarum | reverse complement strand
TTACAAATTTTTTAGTCGATAATGAACCAATAAAAGCGCTCATGTTGAACTCATTTTCACACCATATGCACTATTTTTGATGCTCTATCGAATGGTGAAGCCAGTTTGAAAATCTGAGAGAAACCAACCTTGCACATTCCTCGTCAGTGCGTAATACGTTTTAATTGCTAAAATAAACTATTTCTATTTTGTTCGTGATTACCATGCTAACAAATTTTGAAATAAAGAGTATCTGTAGAAGCGTCCAGACAAACTTAGATACGACAATGGTGATGTCAACAAAGGGCATACTTATTACTCGAAGACAGTTCCAAGTTTCAACGGAAAAAAGAGCTTATACTCCTGTTTGAGCACGTATTATTAGCTATAAGCAATGAAAATTTTAAGCAGATTGGCTGTTGAGTTGCATCGTGTGGCGGTAAGATAAGTACATTCATTTTTTCCATATGAGTACGTACCAATTCACTTTTATACACAATCAAATTATGTCGCTTCATGCCATAACAAAAATCCTAGAAAATAACTTTGACGTAATACGCACTACACTTTTCAAGTCTACTTACTTTTTCAATTCATTTTTTTATATTTTAATGGTCTCTGTCTCTTGTAATGAGTAAACTTTGCCCTGTCTGTAAAAAATATTTGTATTGGGATCCAAATAACATAACGTTAAAAAATCATGGTTTGAGGAAAAGCAAGCATGGTTCCCAGAGAAAGGATTTTGAATAATACGTAACAATATTGTCCGATAACAAATAAAGTCATGCCATGCCAAGTCACATGAAGCGGCTGAGCTTCTTCAAGGATTTTAGAAATTTCAATACGAGGCTTATTATCCAGCTCGAAATACTAAACAAATCGACTAGTCGAGTGTAAAATAGAATATCACTTTTTTATCCAGAAGAGTGAATACGAACACAAAGCATTTTATTCATAATGTACAAAGGATTACAAAAATACGTTCATTTTCTGCATCATTAAAGTGGCAGTAAAAGTTTTTTTTGTTAACGTTTGCGACTTATCATATGGTACTTAAAATAAATCTTTGGCCTATTAAGTTTTCAGTGGCTTTGTGAGGATTCACACTGGGTGTGAACTTTAAACGTGACAGAATATATCAACACATCATTCATGAGAATCAACAAATGGTCATGAACATTGGAATTGCTAGTCTTAACAAGGAATTTGTACTTGTTTTTTTTATTTTGATACGTCGGTGGTTTCTGCAGTTCGTGTTGGATTCTTGTTTTTGATAAGATGATAAAATACAGAACAAACAAGCTAGTGATTCTAACTCAAAAGAGCTTTCTATCAGTCAACCTGCACTTTGACTCGAACATTAAAAATAGACTTTTCTTGATCAAATCTTGTTTCCTTCCTTTTGAAAGGGCTTCAGGAGTTTAGCATTTGCTCAAATCACTGAAATTCGACGAAAGCCTCTTATCGTTGAACATTAAATTGATAGTTTTGCACTTTGAATTGTTGAACCCGTTTCTGAACCCCTTGACGTTAACGCAGCCTGAAGTGTGAGAAAGTCACAGCTTTCAACATGCTCCTACTACAAAAAAAATCATGAGAAACCGAAGCCTCCGCTTTAGGATAACAGAAGATTAGTCTTGTTATCGCAATCGACTTCTGCCCAGACGGGCAATTATTGTGATTCCAGACTGTGATATTGTGCGGAAGGATGACTTCATTTCAGTACCTTCTCATCTTACCCCAATCCTCTCATCCATTACATGTTATAAATATATTTCTGCTCCATCCAAAATCGGAGAAGCGTAATAAAAATCAATGCATCAGAATGTACCATTCAGCTAACTGTACTATATGAGACGAATCTTTCATGATTTCTTGACCTTTGACTCTCTTCCACCATCATTCGATTGAATTTGCTTCGTTTTCACAGTCCTCAATGGTTTTTTTTGTTATTCTCTAATGCGTGCACTCACGCTCTGTATTCCGTAATTCGAGCTAGAAGTAGAAAGAGGAGAGTGTTAGGAGATCATATTACTTCTAGATGTTATGTTATGACAACGACAACCATCCTGTTTGCTTTAAGCTTCAATTGGAGTACATACACGATTACACGAAGTGGCGGTTGTACCTTTCTTGTCCCTAACATTCCTATACCTACGTACCTCATGCGCGTTTTCGGTGAACAAGAAACAATATGAATGACATAATATTCTTGGAAAGATTGAATTGAAACATGAAGGATTATAAATTTACAATGAACACTAGTTGAATGGACTTTTTAAGCCAAACTTAAAAAAGCAGACGGTATATATTCATATGACACTCGCTCTAATTCGAGTTTTAATAAAAAAATTATAAAGGTGAATTATTAAAGTCAATATGTTATTTTAAATTAGTGTCAGCGTCTTTCAAATAGTTAATAGCAATTCAATTTTTTTTTAAACTTGAGATTGGTAAGGGTTTGCGAAAGATTGAAACAATTACATCTAGAATGCAAAATAATGATCTACGGTCTACTCTTTGGATACTTGATAGGAGTTTTAACAAAACATTCAAGAAATCCGAGTCCAAGGATCATTATCAACCGTTTTCTATCGGTGTGATGATCTGCTTTCTAGGAAACTTGTTTGTGATACGTTGGCTATCAAACGGTAAGTAAGCTTCCAAACTAAAACTTTTGTCACGTACTAAAAAATGTTACAGATATTGCTCAGAGTTTGCTTCGTATTCGGAATGTACGATGTGCAAAGAGGGTTTTTGCTTTTCCTGCATGTATCCCCATACAACCACCTACAGTTGAGGTCCAACAACTTTAATTTTTTAAATATCATACTACCTTATCCAAACAAAGCAATATCATAACTGTAATACTTAAACTTAAATCAACAATCAGTTTGAAAATGTAATGAAATTCAAATTCATATTTGTATGAAATCTTCGTTGCAGTCAATTCTACCTAAGTCCACGCTTATTTCTAACTGATCAATTGATCATACCCCTAACTAACAAGTATACCAGGACTATTTGATCCTCAAATACCCAGGTCACAAAACGTTGAATAGGTGGGTTTGGTTACGTATTATATGGGGAAAAAATTGTCACTTCAACAAAACAAGGTCACCTTAACTACAATATCCCTTAATAAATCAATCTTCGTCCGTGTTTTGTAAGGCCGTGCTCAATCTCGTGCCCGAAAGATATTTTATGTAAAAAAAATCGTTGATTTAATTGAAAAGAAAGCCTACCTACTCCTTTAAAGATAAGGATGAACTGAAAGGAGAAAGGATTGAAGGCGAAAAGACAACGTGTCGTTGCTAGGTGGCAAGGAACTTGCTCTTATTGTACTTTCATCTCTATGAAGCGCCTACGCTCAAACTTTCGCTTCTGCAACTCTCACCATTTTCCTTCTCTACTAACCTTTTTTTACTAACCCATGGCCAACTTTATTATCACTAGAATTTTCTCTTTTTGAGAGTAATAGGAATTTTGGTTTCCTTAGATAATGTTCGTACTTATATGTTATGTAGTATCTAAAATTAGAAATCACTGAATTTAGTTCCATACTTTTTTTGCATATCAAAGATCCGCGAATGAATGACGGTGTTTGCAATTACCTTACAATGAATTTAAAGGTTTGGATGAAGGGTATGTATATGGGCTTGCTTTTTGCTTTCGTAACGAAATTTATTACCAAGAATGAAGAAAAAAATAGAAACTAAACAATCAATACGAATATAGCTTTACATTGTAGATAGAACCTTGAGATCAAAATATTTTCTGAAAAGTGTTTCTTTACTAAACAGCTTTCGCCAACAAAGCATCTCACATTGCTCCTAAATAAGGATGCATAATATTAAGATTTAATGATGAAGCACTAACAAGGTTACTCTTGGTTCTATTGCCAAATTTGAGGAAAAAATAATAAATTGAGGAACGTTAGTCTAATTTTTTACCTAGCATAACCAATCACTTATTTACTAATAATGTATAGTATACATAATTTTGCACGAATATTTGTTAACCCTTGCTGTCTAAAGCACCTTCAAGAAGAGTTGTGCCGCATTTTTACTTTACTTTTTAGTTTTGTAGTACTGCCGGCCTCCGTGTTGACTTGTGAAAGACAGTAAAACAATAAGTAGGAACAGACACGTGGACAGATAACCAAAGTCAGCTCAGCTTTGTAATTTGAGCATAACAGCTAAATCTTGGAGCACGATTCTTTTGTTTCCACTACTTTTTCTCTCCTTTCTTTTACTACCAAATTTTCGAGGCAGTCGAAACACGGATTTTCTAGGGCTTTCCATTTTTCCTAATGGTTAGTCCAATGCATAGATTGAACCAAGTAACAAAAATCTGGTGCAAAAATTTCGTTAACATTTCCATATTTGAGTATTTTACATTCCTCATTCACATCAGTGTTTTTAAGAATTTAAGTAAGACGAGCCGAGTCCTTCCCCAATTAACAAATGCGTGGCCAAGACATGTGTTCACATAGTGTCCCTATATAACAATTTATTTCCAAATCGCTCCAGATTATGTTTCTTATTTGGACGTGTATCCTATCTTGCATTTCCATTTTGATGATTTCTCATTGAAATTCGGACCGTCTCCATTTCAACATTTTCAACTTACATGAATACACATGTGATGATAGCAGTTTCACTCACATATCAATCTTTAGTCCTTGATATTCAGTAATAAGATGTACGAACAGGAGATTGAATTAGAGTAGCTGATTTAGGGCAGGATACATATATGTACGTTTTTGACTTCATTGCTCGGGAATACAATCTTTGGGGGTAATTTGGTTAGTTTGGCTATGCATGTATGTATACGTACTTACTTAATTCATTTACTATTTAACACTTTGTAAAGAAGGATTGCATTCTGAAATATATGTATGTGGTTGTTCAAACCAAGCTCGCAAATGTGCTTTGGTCCCGAGAAAAATGGAGAAAAAAGCATGCAGAATGTTCGTTAATTAAATGAAAAACAAATTCAAATAGCTCTTATCTAGCTCGGAATAGTACCCTACTGACACACGGATTCATGAGAGACTTTATTTTTTATTTAATCTCTAGTCTTGCTATGAGGAGCCCGAACAAACACAGCCTCTTGACCTTTCAAAGACTTCAAATGCAGTTACAGTTCTAGCATCAAGCGTCCCGACCGAAAAAACATTTACAACGTTTTCGTCCATTTCTCTAACATTACGACCATCACCAAATTCAGCGTTCGTACGTCCACTCCCTCGAAGACACGTTACTCCTTCTTTTATTCCGTTCGGACCATCCCTATCAAATTGCCCAGTTTTACCAGGACCAGCATCATTTGCTTCTTCATATTTTCATCGGCTTCCACCATCACCAAAGTCATCCCCACTGGTTGAGCGGACACTACGTCCAGGAACAGACACTAGTCTCAATATTCCCAGAAGTCTACCCCTCCAACCAGGTTTATCAATCACACCAAGAGCGCCAATCGCGTCCGGAAATTATTATCCCTCTAGCTCATCAATAACACTTGCTACTGCTGCGCTTTCAATCGGAACTTCAATTATTCCCAGTGCAATTTTAAGCAGTACTCTTGCTACTACGCATCCAACAATCCCGGAGTTTTCTCAATCCGCAGCGGGAAATTCTTTACCAAATCAACCGCTACTACCGCCTGACTTGCCGCTTACGTCGTCACAAGTATCATCAGGTACTACTTATCTTTAGAGAATGAATCTTATTTTTTAATAATTTATTTCAAATTAAAACTACACAATAGTCCATCAAGATCATTGCCATTATTGTATAAAATGCATGCGTAGGAATAAAACGGTTAGTAAGTAGGACATTTCTTTTTCTTAATCCATAATCTATGCTAATCACTATAGATAGCCCGAAGTAGACAACTAATTGATTTTTATCAGGAATACTCAAAATCATTTCCGCCCTTTACTTTTAGCGTTAGTATCAACATCACGATTATCTGTATGGCTTTTTCGTCTCTTTTGTACTTTTAGTGAGTTTATTTCCACAACTGAAAAATATAAACTACTATGCATAGAACTAATTGGACGTTATCTATCAAATTGTCAAATTAATAAGTGTTCCATCCTCGGGTTTGAAAAGGCGGTAAGCCGATACTTCTACCCACTTTAGAAAAGTAAGTAAGATGCGAGCCACAGATCATAAGAAAGTCTTCGCGATTATTTATATTGAATGCCCACCATTTTAGTTTGTTTTATCTAGGTAGTCAAAAGCTACTTGTTTATCTAATCACGCCACTATTTTATGAAAAGTGGAAATAAAATTGACCTGGGTGAATTGACAATGATTCTCAAGTTCTTTGGTTACCTAGAAACTCATATTTAAGGGTAAAAACTGTTTAGTTTTCATTTCTTGGAATAGTTTTTCAATGTGGTGATTAACATTTTCTGAGAGGCAATACAAGTCAGTTCAAAACGTATGAGTAGCTAAGTCTTTCTAAATTAATTTGGATTACAATTGCAAACATTTAACGCAAATAGTCGAAGAACAGCAAAGGAAATTTGTTCTAAAGATCAATGCATTTTTATCTGTGGCAGACGTGAGACAATGTTGTGAAGCGTGCAAGCAGCCAACAGTAGTGGTGACTTTAGGCGCAACACCCCCAAGCAGTTATTGTTGTGGAGAGGTGTGCTTCCAAGCTTATTAGACGTAAAACTTTTAAGAGACGAGCCTGATGTTTAACATGCGGAAGGAGAAGTAATTCAGTAAAGTTTCTGAACTTTCACGAAACTCGGCCGCCGAACTTCCATGTAAAGAATTACCCGAGGTGCATGACAACCGTGTAGGTGAGTAATTCTTTTTTTCTTGCTTTTTAATAGGACGTTTTGCATTTTATGTTCGTAAATATTCCTTTCATTCCATTACCGGTATGCTTTCCAAAATATACAGTTCCATAATTCCAAAAATGGAAAGTGGCAGACAATCCCGTTCTCCGTCCATGCGGATTTTACCCAATATCCCTACTACTTCTCCATCTTCAAATCACCCCAGTCCACAGCAGCAACACCAGCAGCAGTATGATAGGGATGATAGGGAGACTACTGATAATGAATCTGATGTTCTCGACGTTCCCATATTTATCCACCATCAAAACGCACCTCCTCATATGCGGTGGGTTCGTGAGGGCCAGGAGATAATTAACCCTTCACCACCTCCGCCAACTCCTCATCAAAGACAGCAACCACAACAACAGCATCTCCCAGCACATCGATTAAACAACCCAAATACGAGTGGTAGTTCAAGGAGAGATGATATACCATCCTCCTCTTCTGTAATTAATAGCTCAACGCCACCAGTGACTGGCACCAGAAATGAGAGAACACGGCTTAGATCAGTTAGCAGAGATTTTGAGTTACCACCAGGGATTCCTGTCCCACCTCCTCCTCCGCCTGGAGGTCTACTTAGACTGAGCCCTGTGGACGAGCGACCAGAGTTGGTCCTAAATGAAGAACTTGAAAGAGATTCTGAAATGACAAATGCAGCCCGTACATTGGCGTCTTTAAATCAAAGCGTCAGGCATAGTCTTCCAAATACACGACATTTTTCCGGAGGAACAGGAATTGTTGCGCAACAGCAACAACAACCTCAACAACAAGCGAACACTGCATCCTCGTCATCTTTTTATGGTCCTGGAAGCGTGCCACCGACATTTGCACCACTAGTTTCAAACCTAACTTATAGAAATAAT
Organism: Seira musarum; assembly: GCA_027743895.1. Classification (NCBI taxonomy): domain Eukaryota; kingdom Metazoa; phylum Arthropoda; class Collembola; order Entomobryomorpha; family Entomobryidae; genus Seira; species Seira musarum. The sequence continues at coordinate 45,111 of JAHZMX010006237.1, read as the reverse complement.
CCGGAGCGACCTTCTTCAACGATCACAAGTAATCATAATCACGGCCAGGTGCATTCGACAACTAACTTTGAAAGAAGGGAAGGAGAACCATTGTTCATGAGGCCCGAAACTGGTTTTGCCGCTGAGTCCTACGAGAGACAGCAGCAGCAATTTTTACATTCCCATAATTCGCCCCCACTATGATTTCGTGTCACTGCAGCATTCTCAGCCACAAATGCAACGTTCTCCGCGTTTTCCTGCACCGCAAGTAATGCCGCGCGTTATGAGCGTCCAAAATCAGCGGTATGATGAATATGCAAATGCACATAACACATCTCCCGATACGTCCAACAACCAACACCGCATGCATAGCTATTGTCAACATGAAGAGAGAAAGCGATCCCGGTCAGAGGAGAGGGTGTCTATTTTTGCCAGGGACCACAGCCCTAATGCCAGTTATCAACCCCAAAATATACAAAGACCATACCATAGACAACTTCCTATTCCACAAATTCCAGGACGAGGTGGTCACCCAATGCCAATAAGGCCTCAAAACTATCCACAACATAATCCATCATTTCCTAGACCAATTCCTAACTCACTGCCAGGTTCTCCACGGAGAGCACCACCGCGGTACTATCCACAGGAGACGGAAGTGTTCACCAACACTGTTGGCAGGGTTAGTGCTCCTCCTGAACAGTTTGCTTATCAACATCAAGCCCAACAGTTTGGCATGCATCATTCACAAAACGTGATTCAAACGACTCAGCAACAACAGTCTTACCTTTTGCCTCAAACAGCCCGTCGCTTACGATCAACTCCTCCACCTGGAATGATGCAAGTTGGCAGCCCGGTTCATGTCACACATGGATTGTTTGGCGGAATGCAAATGACGACTAGCAGCACAAGTTTGCCTAATTTCTCACACTGGTCGTATTCCTTCACTCCGATCATGACTACAGCGATGTCATCAACTGCAACGATGGTCACCGTTAGTTCCGCCAACGCTCCAATCTTGAGCTCAGCTTTGTCTGTTGCATCGCAATCACGAGCAGTTTGCTCCATGATGCCAAAGTTACCCCCAGCTGAGACAATGACGAGAGGAAATCCCATTTTTGCTTCTGCCTCTATGAATCCGTTTCAAACCCCAAATACGGAAAAACCAACAAGGAAGCGAGCTATTAAACGCACCCCTTCAGCTACAGTAACCAAAGAGGAAAATGGGGAACCCAAGCCAACAAAGAGAAACCGAGGAAAAAAGGCTGGTGAAAATGGCACAAGCTCGGAAGCAAATGTAGAACAAGCCAACCAACTAGGTAATGTAAACCAAGTTCAAGGATTTGTTAACAATCAAGCGCAGTTAAACTTGCCGCAGGCGCAGGCATCAGATCGTCAGAATGTGGAAACGTCAACTCAAACCACTGCTGCTGAAACTACTACTACCACCAATGCTACTAGGACGCTGGCCATTCCGGATCCATTGGCGGTTCCAATCATATTCCCAGTACCGTTCTTTGTTCCGTTTTTTATGCCGAATGATATATATAGCAAACTAGCTTGTAGGTTGGCTTGCAGAGACACCTCGGAATTGAAGAAGCCGTGTCAGTTGGAAGCAATTTTAAAAAATAAATTAGGAACAAAACCAAAACCGGAGCCAAAACCAAAGAAAACGACGAATAAGGTAAGTCTTAAAAATACCCGCTTGCAAAACCACTATTGGTAGCATGTAGTTAGTTCAAAAGATTTTTTCAAACAAATTCTAGCCTAATGAGCAATTCCCTCCTTCCAACCTTGATCCGGCCTCAGCTCCTAGTACATCTTCTACCGTGGCATCATCAACTTCAGGAAGCGCTGTGCATCCTCAAGGTAGAGATGACGACCGATTCGTTGCTGTTGTTGTTGGTACTATTCCACAGGCTGGAGCAGCTCCTTCTCAAGCTCCTCTTCAACCTCGGTTACCTGTTCCGGTACATAATGTAGGAGGAAATGATAACGTAGCAAATGTACCCGTCGTAGGCCAACATGACATTGCTGAAGACGTTGCGTCAATGCGGGTTGAAAGAGAGGAAATTGTTGTCATGTATGGCGTCGACGATGATGACGATGAAATGAATCTTATTATCCACGAAGGAGTTTCTCAGGCTCCTGGAGGGCAGGAAAACTCTGGAAACACAGATGAAGATAAGAACTGAAAAAAACTTATATTTTTATTGCTTATATTTACGTTACCTATACTTACTTGTATATATCCATTCGTATTAGTTTACATCTACTTTAGTTTCGCACAATCGATAAGCACAATTGACCAGTCTACATCTGAATTATAAGTGCGATTTAAAAACATTATATTAATCTTGATTTTATTTGTTTATCTGTAGTTTGTCATGTACGTATCCATATATTATGTAATTGCCATAATTTTTTGCAAGCTTTCAAGAAGTCAGGTTTGTCAAAAATCGCATGGTATAAGTATATTCTTTAGTAACCTAACCAAAGTTTTTGTATTTAAATATTGCTTCCAAATCGATTATAGAACATGGAAGTAAGCTGTATTGAGTAAGCCATAAATCTTAACTAGTGTAGAAAGTGCATTGCTATAGGAACTCAAGAAAGTTCCTGTAGCTAGGCAATTTAACCGCAGAGTCCATACCTCACAAATAAAAGGTAACCGTTGGTGTCAAAAAACGTTGATTTCATATCGCGCATTTTATGACCAAGGTTGACCTTTTTGTATATAAATATATAAGTATAAGTAGAATACGTTTATTATTTCTTCATAATTATAAAAATGTAGAGATGTTCGTAGATTTCGATATTCAGTTTTCAGTTAGATATTATTAATACACCTCTGGTTTTATACTTTTTGTAAATAATGAAAAATATTAGGTAATCCTATTGCACTTGTTTTTATGAACTTTTTCTAAGTAAAAATTACGATTTGTGTTCGCTCTGAATGAGCAACGAACAAACGTAAGCAAGTTCGGAACCAGGGTAGAAAGCTTTGGGATCAGCAAGTTTCACTGTAAATAGTAGAATAAACTTCATGACGTTTGTGCATAATTATTATATAATACATACATTATCCTCAGCTCCAACTGCTATTTTCTGGTAGAAGAGTCTACAATTTATTCTATCGTATGTAATGTTGGAGAAAAGTAAGCAGATCAGAATTTGGAACTCGAAGAAAAGATAAAACAATCTTCATTTCCTGTTGTAAATAATTTACATATACACGGTTTTCAATGATTTCATGTAGTTTTTGTATCATACAACTTGACCTTTAAGTACATTACTTACTTACGTGACGATAATACGAGAATGGTTTGTTTGAGTAAATGACAATCTTAAAATGATAGTCCATGAGCATGTACAGCATTTTATTGATTGAGTGGAAAGGAAAAAAAATTAGATTTGCCTTTTCGTTAACGTTTTCCAGCTTTTTCGATTCCCGAAGATATATTTTCTTTGTAGAAGGTGGACTGAAAGGAATCTGAGACTGATTGTGATTGTGACATTGTGACTGTTTGAGCATTGGAATGACTTGAATGATAGAAAAATTGCTACAATACTTGGACTATCGACCCTTCTCGTCTGTGAATAACAATGAAATCCTTATTTTATTCGTATGTGATAGACATAGGCGATTCCAAATCGTTAGGTGAAGTTTTGAGCAAAACCTTGTACATAATGTATTTTACATAACTTTTTAACTCAATGAAAAAAATTATTACTTATTTGAATATTAAATATATATCTGAATTAAGTAGAACATTTAAAAATTAGCAGAAATAATCAAGTACTTTTTGAATTTCTTAACAAATAATTGTGAATTAGGATGTTAAATGTACCTTGTTGAGAAATTTAAGTGAATTGCATAAGACAAATAGAGTTTAAACTTACATAAGTACATGCACTTTGTTCACTTTTGAAAAGAAAAAAATCAACTATTGCATTCCGACACATAAGATCAGTTTTCCTACTTGGTTGTAGTGAATCTGAGGGTTGAACAGATGGTGCGAGCGAATGAGTGTGAGAAACAAAGAGATTTTAGGGGGTGCTTCTCGCTTGAGAAAGAAAGTTTTCAGGATAATGCGAGCAAACCTTTTGCGAGAAGGTAAATTGTAAGTAATATTTGAATGAAAGGGTTTGACTTTGTCTCGCCACGCCAGTATCTTTTCTGGGGCAAAGAAGCACTGGACACCCGATGTACCTTTCTTTCGTTCGTTTTGTGAAGAAGTTTCGCACAAGAATGCAAAATATATATATATATTTTATTGTTGCATGTATGGAATTTATATTACGAGAAATAAATTACTTTCACTAAGGAACAATTTTAACAAATATTTTATGCAGATCGATTTATAGTAATAATGGTAAGTTATTAAGTTACAGACATTCTGATTTCCAGTATATGTTAAAGTATCAGGGGTAATAGTTTGACTTAGACGTTCACATACGTTAACCTGGAAGGGGATTATTGTTAAAATTTTTGAAATACCACAAAATAGAATAAAACTTGTCATTGGTATCAGCATCAACCCTTTCAGGCTTTCAGTGTTTTTACCATGTTTTAGTATAAAATTATTTGTCAGGATTTAAACAGCTTTGTTGTATATTTACTTAATATTAACAACATTCATTCTTTTTATTTAATAAGAATTCAATCATAATATATTGTTTTGTTATTATATGTCGTAGTAGTTAGTTAGTAATTAGAAAGGTAATTTGTATGCATTAATATTATATTCTTATAAGAAAAGGTTATTTTTAACTTTTCTACAATTTCTTGGTAACTGAAAACTGAAAACAGGTTGGAGAAATGAAATTCGTTTCTGCAGTGGGCAGTGAAACATCTTGCACTAAGTTAATGTAACCTATATAGATGGACTAATTTGTTCTCTATTAAGATTTATTTGTTTTATGCTATCATGTAAGTAACTTGTAATTATTTTCTCAGTTCCACAGGATGCTTCATTCGGTGACAATTTGGCTTTATATAAATAGTTTGAATCTTATCTAGTTATTACTTATATAAAAATAGTAAGTGTCAATCTTATTAATATTGCAGTAATTTGTGTGTATGCGTGTGTGTCAAAAAATATAAAAAAAAATAATAAAATTTTGGAAAATCTCAAACATTTCGTAATGCCGCGATTTAATTAGAAAAAAAAATCGGCAATGTAATGATGCTTACTGAGATGAGGCCTGGAATCGAATCTCATTCTCAAGTTCACATAGACATGCAAGTACTTTTTTCTCTAGGATGAGCTGATGCGACACACTAAACTCATGGCTCGTGTGGACTTTAGGGTTATATGTGTGTGCCAGATGTATTACAAGTAAGCACAAAGGGTAGTAGACTTATTTCCTTTAAAATTAGATTAGAGCGTGCCGTACCACTGACACCCCATTTTACATCTGCATTTTGTATTTCTTCTCCAGAAAAGTCTGGCTTCATGTACATTCCATATAGCTCGAAGCGTTGTCGTTGATTTTGATGCAGCATTTAAAAAATCAACCCTATGCCTTTCATCTATGCAGCCAGCCTTTGAAAAAGGACCAAGTATATATCACGATTGATGATGATGACGACTGGATCTGGAAACTCAACTCCGATACCGCGTCCCTCTCTCACGCTGACGTTGAAATATTTAAGTTTCTCTAGTGTTGAAACAAAGATTTTTTATGAAACAGATGCACCTATTTTACAACTGTTTCGCTCATTTATCACCCGAGATTTGTGCAAGCAAACTGCAAACTCCCTTTCTTCGTCGATGAAGTAGTGCAATGCAACAATCCAAACTGGATGTTGGGATCATCATATTATGGGTATAAGAATTAACACAAAAATATTTTACCCTAACTGGTTAACATCAACCACACTCGAGCATTAAATACTTATAAATATGTCAAGTTTCCGTAGCCGCTCCAAGCCATAATATGCCAAACATACGTTCGTAATTTCAAAGGATTAAAAATAATTTGCATGTAAATTACATTCAGTTCCCAACAACCCCCCTGGAAAACTTTTGAAAGCTCTTTTCATTTATTTATTTTTTGTCCTTCATGAAGAAGAGGCATGGCAAACAAAGCTACACATTTTTCGATGAGTCAGTAGGTTTTCAGAAAAATTCCAAAGTCAAACAGGAATCGCTTTGCTTGAAATCAGTTCACCACTGTGAAATTCAGGTAAGATCCCATCAGGATATCACCCATTTTCTTGCTCTTCACTTCTCATTATCCCTTCTCTTTTTCTGCTCCATCGTTGCTCACTTGAAGAAGCGCATGAAATGTTTGAAAAAAAAATTAACCACAAGCATAAAAAAGAACTGCGACCGAAATCCACCTTCCTTTATTCAAAGAACTACCTAACTAACTACCTTCATACTAAGAAGTGTTCATGTAGGAATCGCCTAGAGAAAAGGAATTTCATTGTTAGCAACAAAGCACATACACCATACCTATTAACATTAGCCCAATGCTTGTCAGGTAAGTCATCATGTCTTAGCAGTTCATTTTTTTTGTCTGTTTGGAATAAGTGTACATTTCACAGGTAAATATTTTTTTCAAGCATGATCATATTTGAAGAGAGGAGATGATCATCTACTATGCATCCCTTGAACATAGGAACTGATGCGGCGAGTAGCGTAATAAATGTACTTGAGAGTAAATATGTGAAATGCATGGTATGGGAGTAGGAGAAACATAATAATAATCATGATGATGACGATGATGATCCTTTAAAAAAGTTCTTTTTTTATGGGTTTGAGGGTTGCTAAATAATGAAACGTTGTTAGGTATTGGTTCGCAGCATGCATGGATACGGACAAACTATGAAAATATAGCTACATAAAATGCTTTTTAAGTCTTCCCTCTGAATATAAGATGCGCATTCTCTGAAACTAACTTTAGGGGTTCATTTTCCTACGTTTACGTCAACATCATTTTTCTGTTTCGTTGAAGAACTTGGTTCATTTTTAGGGAGAATTTTGGATGGTATCTAGAGCCATCCACCACATAGCCACCACCACCACATCGCATCCCCTTCTGTCTGCATTAGTGGATGCATTCACTCTCAAAAATGTGGATTCAATGCGTTGCGTTACAATGCATTATTCGAATCGTGTATATAGTCATAGCAGCGAGTTTGAGTTCACATCATGCCTGTAGCAACCATTTAATGCGTTCCTCCAATACAAAGTCGTGGTGGAGACGGAGAGAAGCAAAGTCTGAAACAAGCCTGAGAATCTTTTAGTTCGTTGCGCGAATTAGAAGAGTAACGTGATGAAGAAATTCATGCTCGCCGTTTCAAACAAAACTTGTTGTAGGATATTTTCCCACTTTTCATTTGTAAATACTAGCGCGTGAGTGGAAGAAGCCGACGAAGTATTCTGGAATCAACGAGGTTTTTGTTTGGACATAAACGTAACTGAAGTCATTCTTTTAAAAATTGAAGGTGCGTACATTATAGTGTTTGTGCTGATAATAACCGTAAGGGAAATTAGGACGACGAAAGGACTGAGAAAACGTTGCATTACACATCTGTCAAGACGGAAAAAAATATTTTTCATGCCTTCTGTAACGCTTTCCGTCTTTTTGGTGAGAGGCCTTTCTGACAAAGAATGAGTGAGCGTGCAAATACCAATTTTTGGTTTTGAAGAGGCGCTGTAAGGGAAAAAAATTGGGAGATTTTCTCAAATACAGCAAAGCTACATCGTTCCTTTACCCCCTGTCTTTGTTCAACTAAACCAGCGTTTTTAGCATTACTTGCGCAAGAATAAGAATGGTGAAGAGATTTTCTCAAAATGAAATTTTGATCCGTTAAACAAAAGATTTGTTGAGATGCTATTAAGATATTAAATAAGGAAAAATCGAGTTTTTTCTTCGTAATTGGAGCAAAAAGCTGAAGGTGACTCGTGTAAGAAGGAGGACAAGTAGATAAATATATTAAAATTCACGCAAATTATCTGCATCTCTAATTTTTTGGCGAATCTCGTAATTTCTTATAATGCCGTTGGTGCAGCGAACCGTCGCACCCAAAAAGCTCAGCTCCAAGAAACTCGAGCTGAAAGGGAAGTCAGACTCGGAGTTTATCGCAGTGAATAATGAGACGCTTGTGAATGTTCTGAGGCAACTAGCCTCCGTCGTAACGCATGCCGGTGACATATTCTCCGATGTGGCTACACTCACCGAGCAAGTGGGCAAAAGAGTCCGGTCCGTCAAACTCCGTCTTCATGAGCTTGAAGCGAAAGCTGACCTCTTTGATCCCAGGCTTGTACCTGTCCGTAAGTGCAAAAAGCTTTTCCACATCTCATCATTTTTTTCACACCATTTCAAGAAAAAGATGATTAAATGAGCAAGAAAAATGTTGAAAAATTGAATCTTATAATTGTTTGAGAGTTTTTTAATTTCTTTTAAAAAATGACAAAATATCACAAGTATTTTTTTGAATTCCCTTATTATGAAATTTATAGTTAAGGGATAAGGAGTAGTCAAGTCAGTCGGTTATAAAATGTACATTCACATAAGCATCATATTTATGTGCATACTCGATGGGAGATAGGATAATGAGATGGGATGAGATGTGAAGCAGGGAATGCCTCTCATGCCATAAACTGACTGCGAAGCCAGTGAAAATTGCATGGATTGAGAGATAATGAAACAAGATGGGCGATGATGACGACGGCAACAGCAGAAGCTCTTGTTATTCTCAAAAGACAAGCTGTAACGTAGTTTTGCTCTTTTGCTTTGCAGTTTATTGGATTTTTATGCAGAGTCGAAGAGAGAAGATTCGTTTTGCATGTTTTTTTTACAAAGAATATGACTACGAAGACTGCTACACGCACCATTAAATCCGTACCTGTTGAATATGCCATTCACAAAGAAAACAAAATAAATGTGAGCCTAGAGGAAGAAAAAATGCAGTTTTTTGTCGTTCTTCTTTTTGCTCAATTAAATAATTTGGGTTTTGCATGTCAGCCTTCAAAAGACATGAACATACTTGTTACTATTACCGCGTTCTGTAACAGGAAAATAAAAAACGGAAAAGATTACCCAAAATTCTCTTGACATGTTTTTATTTCGATTATGAGATAATTTAGTGATACTAATATGATTATGATTTAGTTAGACAAAAAATGACATTTGAAGAAGGATATATGAAGAGGGTATTTTAATGAAAAGGCCAATTTAGGTTCATTAAACTTACCCTCCCAATCATATCACTCACTACTTGCAGTTTCCTTCGCCATTTTCGAACTCTTTGATTATAATAATTACACTAGTAACGTCGCTCTATAGTCTCTTGCCTTTCTGGTCTGTTTGCTTGAAAAAATATGAAGACTCGGAGAGAATGGTAGGGTCTTGAAGAAAAGTGAGGCTTTTTTTTTACAAATCTTTTAATTCTCTGAAATGATACGTTACGTAGATATTGCAATCTTCATCATCATCCTCGTCATGAACATCATTTTTTTCCTTTTCAAAATATTCACTTAATTGAAGTGTGTGAGTGTGTTATTCTTGGAGAATAAAGAAACTGACGATGAGACCTTGAAGCTAGAATACTGCATTTCTAAAATTACATTCTCAAACCGATTGTGTGAGTAGTTTTTGTCGATGCTGCCGCTGATGATAATGATTGTTATGTCGAAGCAATTTTATGTAACGCAATTAGCAAAAAAAAAAACATTTGCTACTATTAGTATTTGAAGTTTTTGTAGATTTTTTATTACTTGAATTTGCAATTTTTTCCCATGCATTGGCACTACGCATCAACAAAAACCAGAGTTTGTAATTCTTCGACGAAAAACGCAGGTACGCTAATGAGGTCCTTTCTGGCTTGAGTTTGGCTATTCATTCTGGTATTGAGGAACAAGAACAAGGTGACTTTATTGTTTGGTGGTTCTTTTTGAGCTGAAGGTCCTCAAGCTTATTTTCTTTCTCTTCAAAAAGTATAGAAAAATTGCCTGAGGGATGCCACATATTTTCATTTATGTTTTTAGCGTCACGATTTTTCTACAAAAATGCATGGAATAGGGGATACAGAATTTGTTTCTTGTGAATAGAGTTCATTTCTTATTTCACTTTTCTTATCAGATTGTCTTAAAGTTTCGTACAAAATGTAGAAAAAACGATAATATATTTTTCTACTCTTCGTACGACTCACCGACTCCCTGAAAAGCACGTAAACGAGGGCTCATTGCACCTACTATTTATTTTTAGCATTTTTATTATTATTAAAATGGGTTTGGTAATGAACTGAGCTATAAGTATGCGAGATGTAAAAGCATACCTGAAAATATTTCATATTCTCTTTGCCAGTAATTAACGCAAAAAGTGGAAAGAAAAGTGGGCAGTACTCAGCTGGGGCTCATCATTATGGTTTGTGGAAAAGAATTCTTTTAGAGTAAAATATGAGCTTCACTCGAATTCGACTTGTATTTAAGCTGTGGCCAAACCTAACTCATTCACTCGAGTAGTTCATTCAGTACGTTCTGTGTATTCATAAAATGTGTGGGATTTTTATATCAAATGAAACCTTTGTAATGACATGTCAAACTATTTTATATTCTCACCATTTTTGGAGTGGTAGAGCGCACCAGCAAAACCAACCTCGAAAAATTATGATGGGCCAAGCCGAAGAACATGATTTTAATTATGGTCTATTCGGTCTCATTAATGTGTATTCTCATTAGAATTTATACACCAAGTTGATTTATGCACCCGTGCCTATGTGTGCTTCGTACCTATCAATTTAGGTGTTCATATCTAGTTTGAACTGAAAAAAAATCGTTGACATTAGCACGAGAATCAGAAGGAGAAGTTTGATTTTTCTTATAAAATAAAATAAACATTTTTGTATCTGTATCGAGCCAGGGCGTTTTTCTGATCCGTTAACATTTTATTTTCCGAAGGAAAATGATTCTTGTGATGCATCCACCCAAACACGGATGAAGAGAGTTAGATTGAAAAGGAGGAAGTTTGTCTTGTCTATTGTGCTAGGTTTTAGAGTAATTCCAGGACAAAAATGGAAATTTTGTTTGGAGCGAGCGTAGGTAGTAGGCAGCTTCTTGCATTCTTGTATCAGTTGAATCCTTCATGTAATTTCATTATCGTTGGTGGTCTACTCCTTTGTATGGATGGAATATAATTTAGATAGAAGAAGTGAATCATTAGGACACCCTAAAGTGCTATTGTATTTCCTTTTGAGACAATTTTCTTCGCATTTAACATCAGTCGAATTTTGGGTGTTTTTCAGAATGAACAAACTGTGGCACAAATACATAATTCTATCTTTTTTAAATGGAAATAAACAAATTTTTAATCTGGTTTTGTCGTCTAGACGGTCGATTAGAGTGAACCCATGATGAAAAGGAAAAAGGCATTTGCATTCTAATTCAGAGTTTCTTTTGATATGAAGTTTAGTTCTTTATACGATTTCATGTCTAGAAATCAAATTGATTTTGAAAATGAAGGGGCATTATCGCATGCATGTTCATGGGCTATTCTCTACATTTTACGCGCGAGATCCTGCACCACTGATTGATTTATCGACCGCATATTGAGTTCTTATTTGGAATTTGTAAGCAATTTGCAGACAAGGTTATATAGTAGCCAAAATCCCTGGTTTAAGTCTATAAATCGCAAACGATTTGATTGTGCCGTTTCACATTTCATCTTGACGATGATGATATGATGGTGGTAATCATAATCATAATCATTGTATCGCCTCCATACATGGTGCATACTCCTGCACGACTTTATTTACCTTTCGTAAGCCATAGAACCAGTGATGAATACCAATGAAGCTTTTAACCGTCCTTATTACGAACAAAGCAATGCAAGTATGTAATCACTAATATAAGACTTGATTTTTGTTTGTTGAGTGGAGTATAACGAGGAAAAAAAATGAATCTCATGGAATTTAATTTTTTGTTGTTTTTGTTGATGGGATTGCTGTTGCTGCTCTTGATATGATAAGTATGCTCAGCCAGCCACTTATTTTACTTTGGATGAAATGCGATTTGGTTGGAAAATGTAGCAAAGCGAATCGGATGGAATATACATAAAAGAAAATGCACTTGACGTGACCTTATAAAATTGTATTCAATGCAGAATACAAAAAAACACGACGATATTTTCTTCTCGAGATGGAAACATGCTTTCCTTGTTTCAAAATTCCATCCCCTTCTTCCCTACCAGATTCCGTCTCTCAAAGTAAATTACTTTTTTTTTCATTTGAGTGTGTATGAATAAGAACGAAAGGAAACGCACCACTAAAAGCCACTTCGAATATTTCATTTGTGTCAGTTGAAAACTTGTCATATTTTATCTGAAATCGAAGGGAATCATTAAAAGTGACAAATTTATTAGTGCGATCAAGACATAAGTTATCTAAACCCTTTTACCATCAGTTCCCTCCACAATGCTAAGGAATAGTTAAAACATACACACTTTTTACTCGTCATCATTGCCATAATCAACACTTCTCATATCAAACAGAACCAATCAGAACAAAAAAAGTAGTTTCCTATGCAATACGGTATGCGGTGGTATGTTTCAACCATACGCCTAGTCATGACGGAAGTTTAGACTAGTTATTTGATAAGCAATGCACAGTTAAGAGAAAGACGGTTTGAAAGGGAGAGCTGAAAATACCTCTTTTTAAACGAAAGTTGACGCAATTCATTTCACATCCGTTCGAGTAATTCATTGACTATTTAATGTACAGGGTAGAGTGTTCAATGGTATGCAAATAGGCTCACAGGTCATCCCAATAATTTCATTCAATTGTCTCACGGAATAAAAAAAAGAGAAGAAACAAAGGAAAGTCGTATGTTTTAATTGTTCATGTTCATGATGTATTTATTCTTAAATACTTCGTGAGTTTCCCATCAGGTCATCATCTCATCCGTACGACACATTGACTTCATATTTGATACAACATCGAAATGGAGAAGAGTTTAACTTCAATGGCCATTTAACTGTTTCTAAAAACCTTTCATGTGTCGGATGAGGGCAAACGATAGTGAACAATTATCACGGGTAATCTTCATGTTCTCGTATTCATTTCGACAGGGAAGGTGTGTGCTCGAATGCAATCATGTTTTTATGCCTTGTTAAATCTAAATCGTTTTTATGTCATTCATATTCCGTTTGTTCGTGTCTGTTGCGGTGTCTGGTGATGCAGACATTGGCGTTAGACCAAAGTTATCGACATCCTCATCAACATCGCAACAAGAATTGGATTCTCAATTGGAATTGTTATTGTGATTCAACTTCGGCATTTTTTCTCACTACGGGTTAGAGGAAAGGAAGAAACATGCTCATTTTCCACTTCATATTGTTAACAAACAGAAGTCATGTAATGGCTCAACAATAATGCAATACATGCCTACATTTTTTTAAATCCAAATGATGTTCGGTTTTGTGATAGAAATATGCTGGCATAGGTTAGACAATATAGTGGTTCAGTTTAGTTGTCTAATGTGAGCAACGTGAGCTCTTTTTGTACGTTGTATATCATGTCATTGTGGTAGTCGATACAGTGAATGATGATTGTGCCAAACCAGGTGCAGTTCATGTTCAACTTACCTGAAATGCGAGTGTGTAGGGTGTAATAGATTGCACAAAATTATGATACGATAGCATCCTCTCATATTTTGCTGGGCCATCATGAAGATATTCATATTTTAATGCGTATGCATTTAAAAATTCATTGTATGAAATGAACTAGTATGATCATGATAATGATATATTTTACCCTGGCGAAAAAAAACCTCCCTATTTCCGGTCTTTTCTTTCTTTTTTTTTAAATAGATGAAGAAGAGACATATGTGAATTAAGCAGAGTGGAGCTGAACCGAGTCAAGTGATATGAGTAATGATAACGATAACGGCTGCATGAAATATGCGAAGCCAGCATTTAATCATGAATCAAGCTTTGAAAATGCGAGTTGAGTTGATGTCTAGAGATGCACATATACCTATATTCTTAACAATGTTCATCCATTAATTATATTTGAGCAATCTGTGTAATTAGTTGGCTTCATCTTGCAATCTTCACTTGGTTTTATCGTGCTCCTAGTCTAGTCCTACTCCAGTTTACCTGTGTACCAAAATAAACAGAGATTTCTTTAGGGATGCAATAAGGAGATGAAGAGAGCCATCTTTATTTTATGATGATACAGTTGAAAAAATACTTGCTTTTTAGACGACGAGTTACACGCAAAATTCTTGCACGATATAAGCACTTATCCTAACTCAGAGAAAACATGCATTTTTTCTGGTTGTGCCAAACGAAAGGTACGAAAATGCAAATAAATTCATCTTTCGAGGAACTCAATTCAACAATCAGCACAACATCGTTGGAGGTTCAGGTAGACAATCTCTATTTTGAAAAAAAAATAAGATGAAGAGAAGTACAATAAACAAGGGAACGGAAAGAGTATGACTTGAGTTTAGTAGAAAACGGATAGATTTAATTGCTGGTTTTAAGTAGTCATAAAATATATGTGCACATAAAATAAAGTTGAAGCGTAAAAAAACCTGAGTGGATTTAGAAGGGCTAGAGTTAAGAAGAAGAGATTTATAAAAATGACTCAAAGTGGCATATGAAACTTGCACGAGTAAAATGTGTCTTCAGGAATTTTCATTAAAATAATTGAAGAGCTAGCGTGCATGCCTTCCTACGAACAACGAAGAATAAAAGTGTGATAGTAAAGGAGTCACCATAATCAACTTTTTACTTGCAATCACTTTCCAAATGGAAATGCGCTGGTATGTAGGTATGTAATTTGAAGCGTGAAAAATAAAAACCCCAAATGAGGAGAGATGAATTCAATGGTTTTTCCATATTCATTGATTTATGCCGATTTGCACAAGAATTGTTTTGAATGTAAAGCGAAATTAGATTTTTGAAAATATAACTGAGTCCTTCTTCTGAATGTGGAGAAAAAGACCGGAACATGAAGCCGGTTGTGTTGTGTTGTGTTCGCGACTCTATTGGTGTAGTACATAATTTGACTTTTGAGAGAGGAGTTGCGGAGATTAGAGTTCATTCACTCTTTCGTAAGATGCAAATAGAAGATCATGATGGTAAGATAAGTAAGGTTGATTATTACGCTAATACTATTTATCGTAATCAATGTCGCCGATTATTTTGTGAGACAAGATTCTCTTCCTTAGATTCTTGTCTTGTTTCTCTTTTTAAATCTATAACAACGTTTTGAGAATCATAGATCATAATAAAAATTATAACAATGGGGAGACTATTGTTTAAAAAATTTCAATCTTAAAATAATAATCACCTAACTAGCCAAAAACAATGTTGTCGTGTAGAACCTGTGTCTATATGCCCGAATTGTGCGTAGAAATCTAACCTGACATTTGTTCAGTTTAAACAAAGATGGATTTCTAATGAAATGACCTCGATTTTGCTAAACCAAACCTTTTTGTATCACTAAAATGGTATGAATGAAG
Source organism: Seira musarum (assembly GCA_027743895.1). Classification (NCBI taxonomy): domain Eukaryota; kingdom Metazoa; phylum Arthropoda; class Collembola; order Entomobryomorpha; family Entomobryidae; genus Seira; species Seira musarum. The sequence goes on along the minus strand of JAHZMX010006237.1, from coordinate 29,653 downwards.
TGAAAGAGTTCCATTGATTGCATGTCCTCCAAAAACTTTACTCCTTATTCGTATTCTGAAATTGAGACTTTGAAACCATCGAGATGATGAACTCAAACCTTTTCTTTTGCCATTCTTGAATACAAGTGAAAAGTAAAATGATACTTTCTGTCTAGCCTTAAAAACCCCCCTTTTGGAGTTTGAATGTTCTTGTTCCAAAACAAAAGGACTTGGCTGACCATAAGAAATCAAGATTTGTAAAAATGACTCATTGTCATTGTTCATAGGAGCAGATTCACATGTAATAAGTCCCAACCCAAAGCAATAAAAAATCACGTCAAACAAAGAAATTTTTAAATCTCGCCCATTATTACAACATTGTTACAATAAAATTCGATCCAAAAATGGAATAAATAGTCCATTACAATAACAAATCTCATCAATCCAAATTTCCATATTCTTAATAATGCATAATAACAGCGGGGAAACCAACAAAATATTGTTTGCCTTTTTATTTCGTAGAACTCAACAGACAATGAGAAAGAGAGGTGTAGTGTTTTTTTTTTTCAAAATGGAAGGCGACTGACTGATTTCCTCCCTATCTCTAATTCCGATCAGATCAGACTTCATCTCTCTCTCTCCCTTAATATAATACATATTTTAGTACGCTGTCAATAAAAAAGGACTTTGAGTTTCGACCCATTGTCATAATATAAATACAAGTGAACCATATCCTAAAACTCTGGTTGCATCTACGAACGTCAATGTCGTCTCATCTCTCTCTCTCTTTCTCCCAAACGGTGGTCATGGATACCCCCATATCCTCCCATTTCCATTGGGAAGGAAACCCGCTACTTCTCCCGGTTTTGTTGTTACTCGCAAGTGCGTGCCTCACACCATCACATGCAGCTTTGTGCTGTAACAACTTCAATTTCAGTTGCTGAGCTTTCAAAGATTTTGTTGGATTTTTATTGTGAGTTTCCATATTTTTAGGGATGGGAAAGTGGGTGAAGAACGTGAGATGGATAGATCAGTTGGATGAATGGTTTCCCTTCGCTTCCGTTTGTCGTTCATACATACAAATCTCCTCATATAATCCCATTATAATAAGCGCACATAAGCAGAGGGGTATGACTTTCTTTGGAAAACTCTGCGTTGTCCTTCATTCCTTTGATGCTGATTTCATGAGAATTATGCTTATTTTGTAAATCTTGTCATATCATCAGTATGGTAGTTCTTCATCCTTTCCAATACCATGTGATCATACTTTTTTAAGGGCAAGACCAACCAAAAAGGGAAGCGATAAATTTGGTTTTGTCTCGAACAAAATGCAATTTCATTATAAAAACGTGACTTTTTCCATTTCATTTGCTTTATTCAAGTGATGCAAATGCAGATTTAATATGCGGTCCACAAGTGCCTATCCCATCCAGCTCTTCATAATAAAATTGTTTTGCTTAGTCAACACTGACATTTTTTATGCCGCCTGCCACGGTCCTGGTGACAAAAAAAGTAAAAAAATAATATACATTAAATCATAAATGTTAGTAGGTATATGAGGAACTGCAAGTGAAGGTAATGGAGTCTGACTTGCATTGCTTTTATTTTCTGACTGCTTCATTTATCAAAAGAGAAATTCGCTGGATCATCAAATATTTTTACGCTACTTATAAACAAAGTGCATGAAGAACAGGGGAATGCAATAACATAAGGGATGCATAAGCAATACAAAGAAATATTTATTCTCCCCAATCATCTCTTATGGGAAACAATAATCCCCTTTTAAGAGGATAGTTGGAAAACAAAAACGAGTGCGTAGATGTTTTGTTCTTCATTTTGACTCGCAATAAAAACCATTTTGATAGGCACAGCGGGTTTACTTTTCTCTTGATTTGGAATTGGACCAGAGAATTTGATGAAAAGTTTGTGGAAAAAATAAAATCATAATGCATCCCAATCACAAATGTATCAGCATAGGATTTTAGAGGCATAAAAGGGTTAATCATATTTTTTCGGATTTTAGGGCCAAAATGGAGCTTTCTTTCCTACATTTCGTTGTTGTTGACAGGAGCAAAGCCAATTGTTTTTGTTTTCTTGTTGTTGGGTGACACCTCAAGTGCACAGCGCTGGCAGTATAATAGAAGCAGCTGCGACGCAACTTTTAATATTGTTTTGAAAGGGATCAATTTGACTAATTGGCAATGAAGCCGGCGAACAACAACATCGCTTGTCTGACTCCATTTAATCCAGCTACATATCAACTTCGAAGGGGAAATTTTAGCTTCAAAGTGAGAGAAAAACACATTCTGAAGGTGGTTCTGATGATAAGTACGGTACATAGATAAGTATAACCAAAGTGAATTGAATGGTTTCGTGATATCCAAACATAAATCAACCATTTTTTGTAGAAAAAAACTTTGATGATAAGAATAAGACAAGGATAATATGTTAAAGGAATCCCATAAATTGCGAACGGTCTTCCTGCAAGAAGCGGTGGTTACGTTTTGGGGAGTTTGTTTTACAACATGCAAGCATGCAATGATGCAACGCACACGGCACCGCATTCAACGTCGATCATGTCTCATATGATGAATGAACTTAATGGAGAAGTACTGAAATCGGGTGATTCTCGAAGTCATGTATGACTTTGAAAAGATAAAATAGATGGTAAACGACACTTTTAAGATCAAGCCAGAAAAGTGCTGGGGACTTTTGTCAGCCAAACTTTGTTAGTCCAACTTCCTCTTTTTTAAATTTAATATTTCCCAATTTCCCCTACTTCTGTTTTGCCACATGTAACTTGACATACCTAACATAGCACAAGTTACACTGAAAATGGTGCAAGTGTAAACTTTTAGCTTAAGAGTTGTACTTATGGCCTGAGGAATACAGTGTCTATGTGACTAATGCCATGTTCTTTACTCTCTCACATTACACCCGGTAGAAACTAAGAAAATTTCATTTAAAAAAACATTTTTTTTGCTATTGTGTATCTGACACTGACAGACAGACAGCCAGTCCTGTCACTGATTTAAGATTCCAACCCCAAACCATCCCCAATTTCCCCTTTTATTTGAATGCACCACTTACCCACCCCTCTGATCCTTCATACCCATTTGGTTGTTGGGGTATAATATATACTGGCATTATGCATAATGCTGTATAAAAATTAAATGTTCCGGAGAAAAAGAAAATCCTTTTAAAATAATCTGCTCGATTCATGCCAAACAAGGAAGAAAGAATGGTGAAAATAAAATTATTCGGCCTCGTCATACTCTTTCGGTATGGAGTGGCATGTGGGTGGAAGTTGCACTGGAGCCCGGTGGAAAGCCGGATAGAACTATAAACACTGAAGTAGAGAAGAATTCTACGGGGGCGAAATCATATTAAACAAAATCCCTTATTTATTATACCAGTAAGTTTCCTACGACTTTCATTCAAACTCATACTTACTTACTTATTGGAACTCAAGAGAAAATCAGTTTCAACAAAGAAGTGGTGAGCTTAAAAAGCTTGTGCTTTTCCATACAATCTTACCGTCATACTCTTTTATCACGAACCCATAAGTAAAACGACATGAAATTATGCAAACGTATTAAAAGGATAAGACGATGATCAAAGATTTTCCCTTTTTTCGTCCAAATTAATTCAAAGCTATCACTGGCACTTACCAAATTTTAAATACTGGAGACGTTTTTACCGAAAATTTCATTCTACTATCCAGCTGCATTATTGCATTGCTTTAAAATCCCACTTAATGAAATCCGACGTTTAAGTACTGGTGTGGTATATGAGCTGCAAAAATCGCTGTTGAGGAGATAATATTCCCTGCCGAAATAAATTGTCTCTTGTTTCAATGATTTCTTTTTAAAAATTCCCCCGACTATGCAAATCCGAGAGGACAAGAAGAATCAAAGCAATTGCTTTTACCGATTGCTCGCCCACGACGACTGTGAAATTCCGATTCTTCTTGATTTTCAACAGAGCAAGAACTTTGTGTTGTTGTTTCATCATTGAGTCATGTCACCAGCCAGTCAAAAGATATAAAATGACCACGCATAAAATTCCTAGAATATGGAATACAAGGATACGTAATACGTGCGTACCAATTCACACAAATTATATTGCTATTAAGTACATTAGGAATTAGGATGACTTCGAAAAGTTGTGCATTTGTCGGCTTATTTTTTACTGCTCATGCACTATACCTATGCATGAAATGATGGCATGGCATCTGGTATTATCGTTCTGCGTGAGTGAATGCTAAAATTGTGGCGTAATGATGAGCGCAGTAGGAAAACATTAAAAAGTGACGATTTTTTTTTCTGTGTACACAATGCAGTCAAATTTAAATGTGGACTGGATGTTGAGATGGGTTCATGGTTGAATGCGTACTTGATGGCATTTACATTAACACAACCATTCACTTTTATGATGGACTATCATTATTTTCATTTGCACAAAAAAAAAGCTTTTTGCTCGTGTGTATAGCTCGCTTTGAAACTCTCTTTGTCTTTTTAAAGACATCATCATGATGAAATTAAAGGCTCTTTTTGCAATTGCATACCTTATTTTTCCTTTCGTTTCATCATTTGAATTTGACAGAAATTATTACTCAATTTAGAAAGACGTCGGTGAGTGTTTTAAAAATGCTCATACTATGCAGTTTACCTTCTCTAAAATGTTTTGAAACTGGAGATACCTGTATTACTGCCAGGAACAACAGAGAGTAGAATGATCTTAATAGTTCTTTTCCCGTTTTCAAATTTATTACTCGTGTCGTCGTGATTCGTTTAATTTCTCGGCTTAAAACAAAGTTTTTACAGAATAAATTATTTGGAAATGTGTTTTTCTTTCTTGGAGAATCACTGAAATGAAAATTTTAACAAATGGGTGGACTTACATATTTAGACGCTGACGGTGGTAAGTGGTGACTTTTTACCCAAGCGAATGCTATTTCTTATTAGTGTGGTGAGTGGTGGTGGTGGTGCGGCACCCCCTTCCTTACCATTAAGCATCACACCATGCTCACAAATTTAATCGCTAACAATTTTAGTATCGCATCGTATTTAATGGATTGTGAAGACGATGATTACTGGAAAAAGGGGAGATGATGATGGTTATATGATGGTTGACTGCCTCCTTCGTCTTTCCAAATAAGTAATATAATAAGAAAATCATCATAATTAGTTTTTACTTATGCTTCCCTAATAACATCATTGGCGACGATCATTTTTCATTTCTAAGGCCATTTTCCTGCGAAGCAACACACATTCAACTTGCACAGATCTTCGTTCGTTTTAATCTCAAGTAGAATGTGTGAGTGTTGTGTGAGGTGAAACACTTTTTTAAAGTATTGTACTACTCGGGGAGACGAAGACCAACACCCATATTTGATCGTGACTTGTGAATGATGACTGCGGTTACTTAGACGGCTGCTTTTGTTGGCTTCTTCTTGCTTCTCCTCCGCCTTGACCATATTCATCCCCAAGGAATATTTGTGACTTTTCAGTGTTCACACCTATTTTTCATTTGAATTATTAGGAAATCCTTTTTACTTTCAGGAATGACGCTAGCTAGAGTTAAGATCACGATTTTAATATATCAAATAAATGCATTGAGAAACTTTACACCTATTTCTCTGACCTAAAATAAAATATTTATTTACGAGCCTTTTCTCATTGACGATGAATTTGGAAAAAAGAAATACATATCACAGAATTTGTTTTTACTTTTAAGAGCGCAATGCCAAAAAATTTCTATTTAAACAACATTCGTTGCCATTTGTATTCATTACTCCATCATTGTTGCTCCGCCTTGAAAGAGGCCGTTTAATTCGACACGGAAAATTTTTCATGAAAAGAATATTTACTGTTGCCGGGGTAAATTTTTTGTTTGCAATTTCGGAATGAAATAATAAGCAAAAGAATGCTAAAAATATAAAAAGGTAACCATTTCCCTCGAAATTAAGCTACTTAAAGCAGGCAAACGCGCTTTGTCAGCAAAATCATAAATTTAAAATGACATTGAGAAAATAAATTAAGAGAATATGTATTACGACGACATTTTTAAGTACTGACTGAATCATTGCAAAGGTTTCCATACTCATTTTTCAAAGATGTTTTTCTATGAGTGTAGACAAATAGGAAGTAAGTAATGGGTGAAAAACATTTTCCTTTTGTTTCTCCATGTTTTTCATGATCACGTTTGTAGCTTCTCCAGCTTAAAAGTCGCCAACTTCATCATTATTCATTGTATCCTTGCTGGTTGCACTTGTTCCTTCGTCGTGAAACAAAATTATACAGCACAACGATCATCTCATCTCTTTATTTCTTTTTTACCACATTCCTTCCTTTGTCTCTTCCTCGTTATTTCTGTGCAATGGGTAATGCAATCCAAATCCAAGGGAGTTGAAGTGACTAGACATTTACATTTGAACCGGTCGGTCGTGATGCTCTCGTCAAGAATAACTCTTTTCTTCCTATCAGGGACTTCTTCTTCACCGGATACAGTCAAAAATGCCTCGTCCAACCAACAAAACCCCTAAGGCGATGAAATGGAGACAAGAAAAGCTATGTAATACAAGCAGGTTAAATCTAAAACTATTTCCAAATTCAAGTCCACAGGACTTATCGTAAAAGTTGCCCTAAAGGGATTCCTCATTCTTTTCTTGGATGTAGTTTCTATTATAAATAGGAGAAGACAAGGTGGATCTCCACCTCAGTCTAAGTTTTTAAAAGATATTCCTTGTTTCGTTATTGTTACTACTTAGCTACCCGGTAGACAAACTGCTTTAAAGAAGAATGAAGAAATGATGTTGATGATAATGATGACGACGTCGTAAACAGCAAGTTCCTTCCCTTCAATCGGGATGAAAAAAACAAACAAGGAATCCTTTGACAATGCACTGACTCAACAAAAGAAAAGGAATACGTTTTGTGGGTGTACGTATATTTTTTCCTAAGCTATTTTTTCGACAAACAAGGAACTTTATCCCACACAAATCCCACGTCCAAACTTACCTCCCGCTTTTTTCATTTTCATTTCCTCTTGAAAAAATTGAGACTGTGACCACAGTAACGGAGAAGAAATCTGAATCCACTGGAAAATCACATATAGCCGATTCTGGAATGCTCATTTCTACTCTCATGATAGATTAACGTTTCAATTTTTGACAGATTCGTTCGTACCTTCCAAACAAAACAAATTCATTTTAAAGGTTTGCATGAATGAAACTGGAACTGGTATACCTACATCGGAGTATGTAATATTGAGAAATTCTAAAAATACGGTAAGTGTCTATGGGAAACACTGTTCTACTTGAATGATTTTCAAGTGCAAAGTGGAGACCAGTGAGTGATGCCGCCGTCGCCGTTGACGCTCCTTATTATTTTTTCCCTTGGAACTTTTAATGTTTTCTCAGAAGGAAAACGTTAAAGCCCATTTTTTGTCACATTTTTTATCCAGTACAAATCCACTCACAAACTCTCTTAACTCTCCTCATGATTATAGGTTTACTCCGAGTGGATTCAAAATTGAAAAATGTTTTTCGAAAGGAACAGACCTTTTTCATCTGAGCGGCTAATGAAATGTTTACATTATATTTTCACTTGATTTCAAACGTAAAAACGAGGATTGTTAGAGTATGTACATTCCATCTCCGCTCCAATGAGAAAAAATATGTTGTTAGCCTTTGGCTCATCCTCTCCTTCCTCGCATTTTCATCTCATCTCCCTTCTTCCTCCATTTCATTTTAAATGGTGTAATTTTTTTCCCGGTTTGAGTTTGCACAGTGCCACATCGCATTCCTTTCTTCCCATCTACTTAATTTCTGTCGAGGAGTTGGCTAAACTAATGTGTTATGTGTGTGCCTGCATGCATTAAAAAACCTCCTTCAAGTCCGTAATGCACGCTCGCCATTCACTATGCATACTTCTTAATAGTTTTCTTATTCTTCATCTTCTATAAAAAGCACATTTTTAAAAAAAGACAAGGGTCGTTTTTGTTGTGGCTTTAGGAGGATAACCTGCTGCGCAGACAGGATTACGATAATAACAATGATGATACTTTGGTGGCCAAAGCTGAAAGAATTTTGTTTCGTTTGTCAGCAGTCATCGTCATGTCCGCCTGATAAACAGTTTTAATAAGCTGAATAATGAGCAAAGCCATAGAATTAATGGTAAGCTCAGGTATATCACTTTTTTCATCGTCATCTTGGTCAGTCACTCCGATTATGAATTATAAATTACTACTTTATATGGCATTATGTTGCCATATGAAAATTGTATGGCTCTATCTCTGTATCGACTGTACTCTCTAGAAATTTATTCCGAAAAACAATGAAGCCGTTCTGATCAGCTCCGATTCATAAGAAAATTATTTATTGCTCAAGTAGTTTTAAAACGACAGAGATAGACAAAGTGCCAAACCTGCATAGATCATGACTTCTTTACAAAGTCAATTTTATATTTTGCATTTACCAATAACCAATGGTCACTACGTATTTATAAGTATGTATTTGCTAAGTACTCGCATAGAAATCTATAAGAGAATACTTACCTATGTAGATGTATGGATGATCAATAGGAATTGCTTCATGGTGGATAGTTTTTTTTTATTTCAAAGGCATTGGATTACTTACATTAAAGATTCATAATCTTATTCTGACATGCATGAAAAAGATAGCTGATTAAAAGAGAATTTCTATGATGTTCATGAGTTCGTAATGCTCATAATCTCACGACACGACAAGATTGACTTGATTTCAATCGTTAACCGTGAAATGAACTGAACCATCGCCAAATTTACTTTTAAATTGCTCCGCATTCCAGCTGCTACGAACATAATGCACGTAAAGGCTGATCGATCTTTGTTTAGTGAAAAGGTACTGTGCATAATATAAGAGTAATATGGTTTATCTAGCAATAAGAGAGCAAATTGTGACTTACCCGTATGCGAAGAACAGCCACATCTACGTGTATTTACGATTCTAATTCTATTTTAAATTTGCATAAATTATTAAAGCTTGAAAAGTAATCATTTTGCATTTTAAAAACAGTAATAAAATCTCCATCAATCATAAAAATAAATTCACTCCCCAACAAATTTGCGTGTGAGCAAAGGTAGGAGTACATCAAGAGAGAATGTGATCGTCGTTGAAACTAAGCCTTGGCGGTTTTTACTACTAACGTCCTTGTTTTTTTAAACAAAACTTTGACCGTATTGCGCCTCTAGCGATTAAATTCTATTGTAACGACGTGGCAAAACAGAAAATGATGCCTCATCCACTGCAATACCTTAATGTAATACAGTGCTTTCATGTTATTGCTGTTGTGTAACACCAGCAATAAGTGACCTGATGAATAATACGAAAATATCGTGTGGAGTGTGAGAGAAGAAAACACCATCTCGCACGAAAACTCGTTCATGGGGTATGCTTGGACATTTGGTTGGTTGTATGGACGGTGGACCTCCGTGAAGCTAAAAGCAGGAAAAGAAAATGCAAAGAATGAAATGGATTATTAAAGAGAGAGAACATGATGTAGATAGAAAACAGATTTTAGCAACTTTTTTGCTCTTCTTTTCGTGCATGAAAACAAGGATGATGATGAGATTGGCTACGATATGGCTACATTTTTGCATAATTCTCTAAACAATAAATTCTTCGATGTCACATAAGTGGTGAATGCTGGTGAATTGGTGATCCGTTTTTGTAGAAGGGCTACATGTATTTAAGTTTTCTTCATTCGGCACTAAATTTTACCAATACGAAGAGCCTTTAATAAAATAGACTTTTGTTCTTATAAATACAACGCTTCCAAAGGAAGTTATTTTATATACGCTTGTATGTTTAACAATAAGGATTCTTACGGTGTCCCGGCGAGACTGACAAAAGCAACGGAAGATGAAAAAATGAAGAAAGAGAAGAGATGACAAAGACGAAAATGTTGACCTTTTTTCCTGTTTGCTGTTTGAATAATGAGAAACGAAAGGAAGCATAAAACTTATATATTTTTCTCTATTGTGAATTCATATCTGTAAAAGAGTAGAGTCAAACAAATATGAAAAGTATTTTAAAGGGATAATGGATGCTATACAAAGCAATAAGAAGGAAGTAAAACAAATTTGTCGTTTATTTTGAATTGGTCTCCTCGTGGCAAATGGAAAATTCATGACATTTGCTGACTACTCATACGTTGAGCAAGAAATAATAAATTTTATGACTATTAGTGATGAGACACGATAGCCTTTTCGGTTTTGACTATGCTTCAACATCCAGTAATAAAAAAGGGATCCTTTGGGGATGGAAAGGCAATAGGTACCTACATCATCGTATCATATGTACTGGTGAATGGATGGGAGAAACAGCAAACTTTATCTATCTTGTCACTTCTACCTTTTCTTCTTTAAGCTTCATTATGTTCGGAGTAAAATGAAATGTGTGTAGGTGTACAAATTAGTTGAAAAAGTTCATGTCATTTCATAAATCTGTTGGCAACATGTATGGTATATAATAAAAAAATGAAGATGATTCCATAAAAAACATCAAGACATCATATTCATAAGTTGGCGACAACATGCTCTACAACCTAAAGCGAAATGTATCTATCTACCTGTAGCTATGCATGGATTGTTAAATTTAAAGGAATTCATTTCAACAATCTTAAGATTCAATTTTTCTGCACAGCTTCATTGTAACCAAGTTTTAAAATGGATATAAATGAACTAAAAACGTTCTCGAAAAACGTGTCATACCAAAAGAAGTAAAACATAATTGAAATGGGAGTGCACATCCTCCCTTAAATTGGATTGGCAGCTGTTTTTCAGCCATAAGTGTTTTACTGAAAGATTTACACATTCTTTAAGAAAATCTTAATGAAGCTTGAGCCATACACTACAATTTGGTAAAAATTCTTTTGTAATTACAGCGGAGGGAACTCTCGACGACATTTCCAACTCATGTGTCATCCATCACAGAATTCATGGAAATAACAATGACCAAGCTCAAGCGAAGAACCTGATAACCAAAGAAACTCGTCCGAGGTTCCTTATTCAATTGTATGAGAATGCCGGGAAGCATCAACCAGTATTTCCTCCAAGATCTCCGATACTCTCGTCGAGGAGATCTCTGGAACGCCAGATTTCCGTGGATAGTCGAAGGGTAAGTTTAGATAAAATAAATGTATGACTATGGACTGTGGCTGTGTTTTAAAAATAGACGCAGATTTCCCGATTTCACTGTTATTATCACGAATACGTTTATTATTCCGCCACCCTATTTACTCCTCTGCCAGCCACAAGAAAAAGGAAAACGCGTGAAGAAAAAGAGTCGTTTCTTTTTACGGTCTCCTTGTTTACTCAGCGTGTGCTGGAGAGGCCAAAAAATGGACGAAAAGAACAAGAATCGTTCTTTTGAATTTTTACACCCTCTGTTCTCTCCATTTATTTTTTTTGCGGTTTTTTTTTCTTAATGTTTCCTCGGGGACCATCAGTTTGTTATGAGTTTATTATTATCCTTGACTCGTACTAAACGTACTCACATTCAAGGAAAGATATAGCACACATTCAATATAACGCTTCTGAGCACAAAAACAAGAGTCGAGATGAAAATGGAGAAGAAAGTTTCTTCCAAGGGCAGAAGTTAAAAGAAGGGTCGATCGTTGTTCAGGAAAAAAGGAGATGAAAGAAAAGTTGAGGGTTGGAAAATACAATGACATGACGAATACACTTCTCTTGTAGAAGTTACGTAATGGATGAGTAAGGGGAGAATAACGTGGCGTGATCTTTTCCCATATTCGGGGATTTTTAAAAAAAGATGTTTGCATTTTAGTGTCCATGTCACTATGTTTTTTTTAAAGAAGGAAATCAATAGGTTTACTTGTCCGGCAAGCACAGATGAATGAAAGTGCATAAATCTTAGTTAAAATGTTTTTAAAAAACGTATGAACGCTTATGAAATACTTTATGAATAATGATAGCCGGCAAGTTTTGCCGCCCTTCGGGACTGGAAACTGGATGACTATCTGGACGAAAAGATAGCAACGATGGATAGGAAAAAGCAATCTGCAGAGGAGCTGAATCGTGCTCTGGCCAAACCTTTCCCGAGTCAAGTGGTGCAAGTTGATGTCACTGGTGCTGGGTTCGATCGCATGAAGGCTAATAGACGCTCCCTTGTCGTCCATACCAAGAAGATTAGGAAGAAGAGGAGGAATACGATCTGTGGCTCGATGCCAAACAAAGAGTGAGGCCATTCAAAAATAAAAATTGATTGTTTTCTTTGAGCCAAAAAGTTTAAGTGGCTGAATAATTCACAACGAAAATAAAGGCTTTTTCAATTGCCGATAAACTGAAACGCATCGGCATTTCAGATGATGAAGGGCTCAAGGAGTGACAAAAATGTCGTTTTCAGTTTTTCTCAAAGATGTTTTTTTATGTTTACGAGCTGGGAAAAAGAAATGAATGAAGTTTACTGTCAGTCTACATGGTTTAATGGGAACTTGTACAAAGAGTGAAACAAGTGCTCATTAAACAAAGAAAAAAGTAGTCAAATAAAAGTTTAAATCTCTCAGAGCTCGTTTTTATTATGACAGTCATGTAGATACAGGTGGAATTTTCTCCTTCTCATCTCGAATGATTAGAATCCGGCTAATCTCTTGTCTTTAAAATGATTCACTTTCTAAAATTCATTATTCTATCGTTGTTTTTCTACTTTTTTTTATGAAGGTGTGGAATACAAACGAGCTTCACGTCAGTTGCCTCACCAGGAGGAACAACTGGAGACGAGGATGGAGAACATCATGACCAAGGGAAAGAGCACACGCATCACAATATACTCGCGAAGAAATACGGGATCGACTCTGGCCACTGGAGCAGCAGTTGTACGAGCTCAGCTCAAGGCGTTCCTGGCATTGTTGGGAGCTCTTGCTCAGCCCCATCACCATGGGACCCTACATCACTGTCCACTTCATCTGATTTCCTCTTCGATGATGAAGATCGGTGCTTGACTCCTCAGCTGGAGAATTTCACGGTAATCATAAGAATAAAAAAACAAGTTGCTCTAATGATAATCATCTCAATCTAGATGCTTCTGAGAAAAAATAGTAGAATGAAATGAAAGAAGAGTGTAGAATCTTTCGATTTGACAGAATGACACGTTTCCATTGCATTTTTGCCTTTCTTCACCTGCAATTGAAAACAACTTTAAAAATAAAAATGCACTTTGTATCTGACGTTATCTCATTCAATTCAAATTCAAGTCCAGAAGAGTTGGGCATACATAATCAAGTAAAACAAGTTTTGAGCCGGTCAAGGGCAGAAAGTTTTTTTCGTTCATCCCAGCTTTATTTATTACATGTAAAATAATCATTTAAATTTGTTGAAATTAGGATGGTCTGGTATCCGACTCAGATTCCGTCGACACAGACGGCTATTTTACATCGTTCCGAAGCGATTGTGGATTCCCACGGATGAAGAAATCCGCTTCAACAAAAGAACTAGAAGATCTCATTGCGAAAAGTGAAGAGATGATTGAAAAGTCGACGAAAGCAGTTGTAACAAAAGATGGTGGGGATACTGCTGCCACTGTTGATTCTAATGAAGTTAGAGAAGACGGGGCTATTTTCATGAATTGCAGTAGTACACAAAGCAGTGCTAATAATACCATTATTGCCATCACAACTGCGAATACCGTTAGCACAGAAAATGAATATGAGTTATTTGGGAAGGGATCAACCAGCACAACCGCAAGCTCTTGTGGAACTGTTGTTTTACGAAACAAGCCAGATCCACCTGTAAGGTCCATTTCAAAATCCGACGTAGCTGCAACGGGAGGTGACATAAGTGGAAGAGGACAGGGCTGTGAGAGCACGAGCACAAATGTAAGCCACAGTATTTTTAATAAAAAAAATATGATCTTCTTGAAGGGTCTCTGTCTGTCTGTGCACATAACATGTCTTAAAAATCATAACTCTTATTTCAGGAGGATGTCGGGTTGGAAGAAAGAGTAAAACGGAAATCCTTGATAGAACGGGTACCGTCGATGGTAGTGGTAACTCCATCCCCATCATGTTCGTCGGGTAGTCCTCCACCACTCAAAGATCCTGGAAACTTGCAATTGGCTGATGGAAACGTTTCCACGGCGGATGACTCTGAGCATGATAGTGGTCGCTTGACACCAAAGGCTGACGACTTGTTCACAACGAATGAAAGTGAATGTGGAACACTAAGCGATACTGATTCAGATCGAAGGGCAGAAGTAAGATTAAGTGACATTGCGATAAAGAAGCGTAGCACGAGCAGCACAAGCAGCACTGGAACTGCCAGTACGAGCAACAGCACATTGACTCTGACAAGTTGTGCATTAAGTGCCCCCTCTGGAGGACTACCACAACCTGATGTAATCCCAGCGGATGCTGTAGTCCAACAACTGCAAATCATTCGAACAAATAAGGGAACTCCAAGATTGGATACGAACAAAGAGTACTACTCGCTTGATACGGTTCTCTTGGGCTCTTTAGATGAAGAGTTGAATCACAAGAAGAACTTTGCAAAAAGCGACAGCTCGAATGGTATGGCTTTGGCAAATGGAAATTCTGTCAATAAAAAAGATGACAAGAAAGAAGTGGTTAGCTCGCCATCTCCTACTTCCGCCTCGAGTGAGGGGAAGGCGACATCTGGCAAAATCCGTGGTGCTCGTGTAGTTTTGGATGCCAATGGAGAAATCATCTTCTCTTCTGAAACTTTGCGAAGAAAACGTAAGCAAAAAGTGTCATTTGACCCAGGCGCTGCCGTGAAGTCTCCAGATTACGACAGTAACAGTACATACGCTCGGGTTCGTGAATCAGTTTATGACCGAATTAAGAAACCAAACGGGGATCCCGAAAAGTTGTACGAGTGTATCGAAGAGATACGACGGCACAACTTGGCTCAACGGGATCCGTTCTTGGAAGCTCAGAAGTTGAAGCAAGAAAAGAATAATAATAACTCGGAGAGATGTGCATCCTCAGCGTCAGCATCGTCCACTCTTTCGTCTTCTTCTCCATCAAAAAATTCTTCCACTCCTGACAACTCCAATCACGGTGTCCTGGAAACGGACCTGGACTCTGCCATCCCTCCTGTCATGCCAGACTTGAAAAATCTTCCAAAAATCAAGGATAGACTGAAAAGAAACGAAAGCTACCGTATTGCAAACACTGACGATATTCCTGTCTCAACTAGCCCCACACCATCTCAAAGTTCTACGCAATCATCACAAAAGTCAGGGATAGGCAGTAAACCCGCATCTAGATCTCCCCTTTCTCCTCTTCATTTAAACAGAAACGGACTTTCGTCGTTAGCAAAGAGAATGTCTCTAACTCCACCCTCGAACTTGATTAGTTTGGGCTCAACATCTCCCACACCTTTGCACCTAAATAAGAAACGTGATATTCCTGAGGAAGATCCCAACTTCATCCAGCAAATTTTTAGTATGAACACTGCTGCAAATAACCAGATTCGTGGTGGAACCAACAACCATAGTAACACCAGCAATACATCTAACGGTCCCAGTAGTTTGCTTCGAAGTCCACTGGACAGCCCATCCAAGATCACTTTGTCGAAATTCACCCTCTCGCCAGAAGATCGTCCGTCCTTTTTGCGACGAGGTAAACTTTTCTATACTGATATCTGGTAAAACAATAAATTCATGAATTCATTCACCACCACCATCTGAAACTAACACAAAACTTTCCTTCCACAATTGTTCATTTCCTATCTGAACTTCTTTCAATGAGACTGACTGCAATACAATTTTATCGATCTCATTAACGCAACTTCATTCTAACCTTCTTGGTCTTTGAATACTGTCTTGCTTCTGATTTTGCATGCACTTCATCTTTTCTTTCGCTAAAAATGGTTGTGAATGATGCCGCATGAAAAGTAACTTTCGATCATTTTTCATGGCTTTTGCCTGCGTTGCAATTTTGGATGTTGGTTATTGTAGCTTGGAATGTATAACGTGTTTTTTTGTACTTATACTACTACTTGTAATATAATTGCTTCTTTGATGTTGTGTATTAATCGTATTTAAGGGAGTTTTGTTAAGTTTTTTTTATCCGTGTTCGTTCACTTTAAGTAGACAATCAAAAAAAAGTCTGAAAAGGTGTGTGACGAAAAGGTAAAGACGTAGCATTAATGTAATATAACTTTAAAATGCACAGCAGATTAAGCAGTAATGACTCATCATTAAAGCACAATAGATTTTTCTTCTCACAGTTTCTGCGAACAAGTCAAATGGAACGATTTTTGTTGTGATTTCAAATGCTTTACTCATTTAATCAAATTTGTTCAAAATGTATCAATTGTTATAAAAAACGGAATGACAATCTCAAAAAGAAATAGAATAGAATTCTTTACATCTTTGAAGTTGAAGACTTTCAGACTATTGATTCAAAAGATCTCGTTTTTTAAAAATAACAATTGCAATTTTAATAGATAGGTAGTTTTTTAAAGACCACCTGCTTGTTGTTATTTTTGAAAATTCAGACATATTTTTAGAAATAGAAGAATTTCAGTTTGCGATTTCCCTGCAACATAGGGACCTTTTATACAGTACCTACTCTGACCGTGTTTTTTATTTCACGCGATTTTTTTTATATAATTTGATTTATTTTCTTTTGTACACTTGTTTTAAAAATGTTTATGTATTGTAAGCCTTCATCATTGCCTGTGTCTGTGTGTGGTGTTAATAAAAATAACGGCATGATTGTGAAAATGCCACTTCCAAGTAATAGATGTGAGCTTGCTTTGTAAAATGTTGCACATTCACAGTCCTGATTACAGTTCAAGTCGTACCACTGTTCACCGGGTCCCAGGTCATCGTTATGGAGAATCGGTTAAGCTGCCTTTTTAGTAAACATGCACTGTCACTGTCGGTAGTTTGTTTTGCTGGGTAGCTGATTAGAGTTGGCAAAGCAAAGTTAATGAGATCACTATGCATCGCAATTTACATGTAGCACCTTTGGCGCTGACAGAAAAAGCATTTTGTAGAAAGCTATAATATCAAATGTTTTAATGTTAAATCTTGGCTTTCCCAAATCTTTCACCATTTATTCACATAATCTGTACAGAGCATTTATATGGAAAACCTTACTTAAATTATTTTTTTAACAAAATTCATGTATAATTCTTGATGCACTATTTTTTCCCCATTGATTGTATCATGTCAGTCTCATTGACACTTTTAATAATTCTACTACCCAAATAATTAACGTGTACTAGTTGGTTGGAAAGCATGATTCCATGAAGGTTTGTAGCCCCAATTTTGACTCTGACGACTCACCTCTCTATCTGCAGACTCTCCTCCGACAATGGACGAGATTGCGAAGGAAATATACCGTTTCCGGAAAAAATTCAACATTCAACCGAATCAATCGACCACTTCTTTGACTCGAAATGGTTCACTCCCAGTAAGCCAAGCATCCATGACATCTCCGACGACTCCAGTTGGTTCATCAACGCTTCATGGAGGAAGCCTACGTCGACGACCAGAGACGTTATATCAGACTTCCACACCCAGATCTAGTTCCAGCATGGGAAGCTACTACAATGCTGCTACATTAAATCCTTCTGCAAGTCTTCCCCGATCTGCAACTACTTCGGGCATTGTCAATAAATCTACTATTCCAGCAGGATTTCCAAAGCTGAGTGTTGAACCTTCTTCAGGTAAATCGCCAACAACTCCTCCAGCAGCACCTTTACGAACCTCTACGCCAATCAAGAGGGTTCCTAGCAGTTTGGCTTCTTCGACTCCTACGTCGTCAGCCACACCATCATCGACTGCGCCATCTCCAATACATTATCCCACGTATGGATGGGCCACTCCTAATAGCTCGGCGCCCGCGTATTTCTGTAGCACTTTAGATAGAAGGGAAAACTTGTCCACCCCACCGCGCAATGGTGTTCCCCCCATTCCACCCACGCGTGCTTTCGGTTCTGGTCGAAAAATATTTCCTATGAGGCCAGGATCCATTTCTGGTCTTAGTAATGCTAACAATAATGAGATAATTATCTCCAGTACCTCGCCCATACCTCAAACCATTAGTAATATTAACCGCCATCAAAATCATTATGTCACAATCCCAACCCTAATTTCTACGAAATATCCGTCAAACCCAAAAGCAAACGGCAATACGCTTGTTTGCGCTAATGGTCCTGTTTCGAAAAAGTCCATCCTGCCTTCTTTACCCTTTCGACGAAACTCTGTGGCATTTGCTGAAGCGCCACCCTCCCAATTCACACCGTCCATCAAACCGAGAACTTCTCTAGGGGAATTCAAACGGTTATTACAGGCCAGTCAAAAGAAACGAAGCTCTATCTCTGCAGTCGAAGTTTTGAAACCTAAAGGCTTAGAAACAACAATTTAAAGATATTTTAAAGTGGAGCAAAACAAAGAAGGGAATCCTTTATGAAATGATCTTTCTTCCATGTGCCACACTACATATTTTTGTCTTCTCCACCGAAGAATCTTAAAGTATAAATTGATATGCATTTATATAAATCGCTGCGTTTACAAACATAAATACTTATCCGTAAAACTAGTTATCGTGCATACCTTTTGTTAAGGTACTAAGGACTTATGATATCCTACGAACCTGTATTAGTATTTTAATCGACCTGAACAGACGACAGAAAAAGACTTCAACAAAAAATAAAAATAAACTTATATTGCCTTGGAACTTTGTAGTGCTCGAAAAGTCTAGTAATATTTACTTAACCTTTACCAAAATCAAGAGTCTACCTATTAGAATTAAATTATATTATTGAATAATAATTAAATCCTTTTCTACCTTCATCCCTAACTATACAGCTTTATGACATGTCATCATACACGATGTTTGGTTACATTTTACCACAAAAATATGTAAAAAAATAAATTGTTTTACTTTTTGGAATTTCGTTGATTTTTCAAGCATCAATAAGTTCATTAATTAGTAAGTCACCTTCTCATTAGGACAGAATCATCAAAGCTGGCATTGCTTTTCATAAGTGCCATTCCGATTTCACTTTTCATTCCATCCAAATTGCAGTAGAAGTGGAGGTGTAAAAAGTGTAAAAGAGCAATAAACTTTTGCATTATATATTCTTTGTTTGGCACACGACTTTGAACGATTAACACCGAGATGTCTGCATGCCATGCTACCAAAAAAACATGTGACTTTATCAATGCACATGTAAAACTCAAAACTATAGAATTTTTGGATTCCATCGCTCACATCTCAATCTCAGCCTCTCACCATCTTAGACAGCAACAGCTTGGTACTTTCCAAAGATCACATGGAAATGGAGGCTATTGAAGAAGAGGCTTAACCTTGAATAAGTACACGAGAATGTGCAAGTGAGACCGGACAAAACTTGAGACTTACCTTTTGTGTTCATTCTTTTTCAAACGTACAAAATAATTCAACTCAGAAAATCATAACGTTCCTCAGTCTCATTTTTGAAGATTCTTCTCATTTTTGATCTCATTTACTGATAGTTCGATCACTAGCGAACCGGTTGAAATTAATGGTTTCAAATTAAGAAGGTGCTGCACTTACACCTAATTAGTTTGTGTATATCTTTTTTTGTCAGTGAAGCACATCTTCTGAATCTCAGAACAAGGTAAGCGAATTGAATTTAGTCACTCTTGAGGTCATTTACCGGTTTTTACAACTTCATAAGTTTCATTTGGGTTCGGTGTCATTCATTCATTGATCAATATGACAAATAGTCACGTGTGTAATACTGCTAGTAGATAAATGTAATTAGTAATCGACTAAAAAGGTTAAGTACTTCAGCGCAATATTTTAAGCTAGAACCGGGCCTGCCTTTGGTGGCTGGAATATCGTAATTGTAGTGAATGCTTGCGACACCTGAAAATGATTACGAACATAACATACATCTGATTATTTGAATCCATTAAATAAATTATACCGTCTCTCTTTCTAGGTTGCTATTGTAATTGCCAATGTACGGTGATACATCGTCATTCACGTCATATTTGTTAATAAATTCCCTTATCTTGTGTTTTGGTACTTACATTGCAACATCTCTTATCGCAAATGGTTTTTATCATTTAAAGAACTTGCCGTAGTTGAAGAAGTCACGTACGCCGGAAAACATGTTTTCATACTCTCCAGGGAAACCCCAACATCTATTGACAAAGTGCATCATATTAGGAGCATTATGAATTAATTTAATTAATGAATCTTCCTTAAACCGCATAGCTTTGCAATTCCGTACATTAATACACTTTTTTTTAGGATTGCACCAGGTCTATTTATAAAGCATTTTTCTCTCCGCTTTGCGTTTTTAGTAAATACAACCTATACACAGCTACCAAAAATTCTTACAATTCTATTGTGAGACTATCCTTACTATTGCATTGCATATAAGTAGTTTTAAGGGTTACTATTTTTTGGAAGTAATTCCATCCTATATTAAAAGTAAATTTTATCCCAATCAGGTCTCCCAAATGTATTTATCTGTATAGATTTATTAAAAAAAATAATAACTAATGACCAGTAGAATGATTAAATGATTATCCATGTATACTTACATAAATGATCAATTATGCATGTCACATTGCGAATTGCTATTCATCCTTTCTGAACAACAAGACAGATAAGTAATATTATTTTTATTCTTGGACGAAAGGGAATATTTGATGTGGAAATAACCACTTAAAGTAATATTGTACTGTAGCACAGATTGAAGTTAATCGATTTGAACTGCTTTCTCTTTTAAGCATACCTTCTCACCTCAACACGCGTCTTCACGCGTACCCCTCCGTCAGACAAAAAATTAAAGAATAGACCCCCCACACCTCAAGTTGAAAAAAATCGCGATTTTAAGTTTCACAGGGGGGTTTTTAGAAATTTTTCTGGGGTACCCCTGGATCGAGCAGGGGAGGTGAGAAGGTATGCTTTTAAGGCATCAAAAACACTGTTCATATAAAAGTACTAAAAAGTTATCTTACTTGTCGCGGCATTCAGTAAGTATTTCAGTTGAGACAAATTCAGTTCAGGCTTGTGCACGATGTCACGTTCACGCTTCATCCACTTGTCACGAACATAAATTTGTGAATCTCGCAATAATAATACCTTATGCATTAGTCTGCTGAGAACTTTGTAAGAAAAGTTGATTGAACAGACATAATTTATTATTTTGTCTTTCACTTTTAACGCAAAGCAGACTGTTTTTGAGCTCTCACGTTACGTATATTCACATTTTTACTTACTCGGTTTATAATTAGAATTATATACAAGTTACATTTTGCATACAGAAGAGAAGCCGATCAATAAAAGTAAAACCGTGTTCCTTTCTTTCCTTAATTCATTCATTTTTTATGCGGTTTATAAAAAAATCCCTTGGGTAATTGGAGCGTATAAGTATGAGATATAATCCACAGTTCTACTTTTTGATTGAGAAGGTTTAGTGGACTATTTGACATTGACTGATGGTCGGTGACGATGACGAAACATACACCCTTTTCTCCCAAAATCAAAGTCAAATAATATTGTGGCAAGGATATGAACACCTACCAAAATTCACCAAACATTCATCCACATCATTTCATTCTGATTCCACAATATCCTCAATCTTTACCATATCAATCAGTTAATAGCTTTAGTTTTAGTTGCATTATCAGCTTGAATCTGAAACAAAAGTCTAAGGAAGTTATTATTACTTAACTACATATTGATCATGCTTACTCGAGTGTTTCGTTAATAAGCAGAAAACCGCAAATATGTGCTTACAACGTTTCATGTCATTTTTATGCGGTTTATACTATGAGAGGTATTTAGCTTAAGGCCTTTTTTCTTTACATCGTTAATTACATTTCATTATCTCATTCAACATTGATTTTATAACTGAAATTTAATTACTGCTCGCATATTTTTTGTCCAATATGGTAAGGTAATGCGTAGTGAGATTATTGTTGAAAATGAAAGCGTTAGATCGATTCCTAACTACATACGTACACAATTCTTTGCTTGTCAGTAACAGCCTAATATAAAGATTATCTTCTCAAAATAGTCATGGCATAAGCCAAAACGATAACATCCGCCTAACATTTATTCATACAATACGAAATACGAATGTACTTGCGTGTACTTGGATGCAACAACGAAACAATGGCATGATAACTCTTTAAAAATGTGCAAGAATACGCATACCTCAAATTTTGCTCTTCATTTTCTCGAATTATCGTTTTGACTTTACCAAGCTTCAAAACACGCTGATAAAAAATACAATTGTTCAGTCATAGTCATAGTCACAAAATAGTCAACATTAACGCTCAACATCATCATAATATAATCATGCAAAATGGTAGTGGCAGTGTGGCAGCAGGGTAAGAGGAGTGAGTGGGAAAAAGGATGAGAGAGGAGGAGAAGAAGTGAAGGTAAAATCGCTCTAGTCATGACTTCATGAGATTGAGATTGAGAGAGACGCGATTATGATATGGCGCAGAACATACAAGATATGGATGGACATGGACGTATTGTATTTATAATAGAACGAACTACCTAAAAGCAAACCATGAACATGATCATTTTTTTAGTTGAGTCTCAGTGAGTCAGTCAGTAATACGATGTCCATTGTGAAGGACACACGTGAATCCTATTTTCACGTTTGAAATGCAAATGTGCAGATTTTTTTATTAGAATTCTAAACAAGTATTGAATTGAAATGTGCATTTTCTTCTGAAGGATTTTGCAACAAAGTTGTTTGCCACCACCAAATTATCATCATCACATCATATCGGTGAATTCTCTGCGTTGTTGCCTTGCTGCTTGTGTGGTTGGTTGGTGGTCAGACAGACAGACAGAGACCGAGGACTGAGGACAATCGAAAATTTCCTTTTAAGTTTCTTGTTCAAAAACTGTGAAATCAAACGTCAATATTCATACCAAACTTATAGGACAGTTTTTAAAAAGTCTTACTTGTCATTCACTTGTACTCAAAACTTCAATCAACGCAAAGTTTGTTTTTGTACCTGAAGAAACCGGCGAATACAGGCACAAGGATTCTGGAAAATTCGGTATGATTTTGCCGATTACAACACACGGATAAACTGAAACTAATAAGTAAAGTTGTAAATCTGAGAGGTCAATCTAATCTGAAACAAAACGTGATTTCATTTGATTGTATCGACCAAAAAACCTGCAAATTACAACTGATTACATAAGTTTGAACATTAAATACTTAACTGGCGGAAAACATTGCAGGAAGGTAAAAAAAACCCAGCACTTGTTATTTTGAAAGGAAATCCCGAAATTGCACCTTAAACAAATATTTTGTAGGAGGAGTTGGGTGGGAGGGGCAAAATAAGCTTTATGTTTATCATCATAATGCGTATAATAAATGTGGATGTCTGAAGATATTAAAAGTTCATTGTTCAAAGTACTATTAGTTTATCTCAAACGAACGCCTCAAAACTGAATCAGGAGAATGTCCACTTTTGATAGGCAACTTGGATCTTTTTCGAAGAATGGTAATTCATGCATTTGACTTTGCTTCGTCCTTTTGCCAAGCAGTGAGGGCTTAAAAAGTTTTAAAATTAAAATGAAAATCTTTGCTGTTTTTGTTTGTTTGAGTATTGTCTTTCAATTTCAGTCAAAGGAAAATGCATGAGATTTTAGTCTACGAAATAGATACACAGTCAGCATTAGTTTGCCATGTTATAAGCATCTCGTAGTCATATCCGAAGAACTGATTAATCTGAATTAAATCGTAAAGAATCCTCGTATCTCTAGCACAACTAATCTATTCATTTGTTTTGTGGTGAGCTTCATTTTCATTATGTTCCTAGTTATGCCATAGTATTATGTTGTCTGCGACGTAGAGCTGCCAATCGTAGACAAATTTATTAGACGGACAGTTTTCCACATCCAGTATACGCAAACATTCGCGTATTAAAATTATGTACTAAACAATCGTAACGAATGTCATGAAACAAACTATCATGATTCATGATCATTTTTATGCGCTTGGATTTGGATATATGTACCTAGATATAGATAGAAATATTTCGTTTTAGCACGAGGCGATTGCACATGGTTTTTTTTGTATAATTTACACACATGCTTGCATTTTTGTCCAATGCAGATGCAGATTCGTTTATGTCTATTACAACAGGAACAAATTCTTTAAATTACTCCAGGTCAGGGTTGAGGTATGAATATTTTCTCGTAAAATATGAGGACTTTTGCAAAGAAATTCATGGCATTAATAATCTTTAGGCGAGATTTCTATTTGTCTTTACTTGGTAAGATTTTTTAGTATTATTGCTTCTCTTTTGATTGTATCAGTAATAAAATCGCAACTTTTAAGAGAGCTCAAAAGTGACCTACTTACAATTAATTGGCTTTCATCGTCGCAATATTTCATTCATAATTTTGAACTACTGACTGACTAACTGTATGCTCTGGATAACTTCAAATCAAAACCCAAGTCTGCCTCGTTCGTAGGATTAAATTGACGTGTCAGTTCATTAAACTTCAACTAAACCTGGTAGTTTTTTCGCGTCCGTCGTAACCAGTCTTGTGAAAGTTCAGTTAGAATAATCAGTCTAGACTCTAGACTAGAGACGACTACCGAGGCCCTCATTTTTTTTCTTGTTATACATTATCGTCTTTAAAATCATTCGTTATACGTACATCTGACAAAACGCAAAAAAAACAAGACATTTTATGTAACGATTGCTTCAACTTTCATTTTGACAGCAAAGTAATTCAATAGATCACGATGTCCATTCGATAGGATTTTCCATTTACAAAACATACATAAACCATCTGTAATTTTTTTGTACTTTGTCCTTGAAATCCGCCATCATCAAAATAAGCAGTACGTGTCCAGGGTTTTAAGTCGTTCAGCTTAAGCCAGGATTAGTCCAAAATTATCCATTCTTTTGAATATCAAATGTTCTCAATCGTTGAACATATTCCGTTTTGTGTACGGAGAAGAAAAATTATCCAGTATCACTAAAGCTTCATTCCCAACTCTTTTCCGAATCTCGTCTCGACATTAAAGGTAGAAATTTCTTACAATAAATGCGAAATCACGGTCAAGGTCATTTTGTTTATTCATTAGTAAACCGGCCAGGTCTTTGTCATGTGGTTTTCCATATTTATGTTTGTCTGAGAACAATTGACAGTGCTTAGATTCAAAACGAAGATTGTTATTCTTTAAATTAGAAAAAAATGTACAAAATTCAGGAATAAGTAATTCACCAAAATTATTGAACCTTAAAACCAATAACCAAATTATAGTAAGTTTTTTTTGTCTTTTTTTTTAAAACTTCAGATTTGTTGCAAAATGTGTCCACTATGGCCAGCTCATTACCTGTTCATGTACCTCATGATGCTGGGTCCGCTGTGGCTCTTCTCTTTCCAGGTTGTGGGAGTCGCCTCTCAAGCCATGTCCAAATACGACGTTACATTCGAACCGGAAACAGTTAAACAACTTATGATTGGAAATTCTTCTACGGTTGATGTAAGCGGCTTGCACAATTCATTAGAATGAATGATTTCGCTTTTAGTAAGTGGTTATAAGAGTTGGACAATCATTCCCTTGTAGGTAACCTTCAAAAGAACAGAAGTGTCACAGGATGGAGAAAGAGACATTGTAAATGTGGTCTTCTATTCCGAGGATATCAATATAGCTTCCGTTGGTGTAGCGGATCCCTCAATGTACAATGATTCCTACAGTATTCCTGATGGAAACGTAACGGAGATTCAACACGCAACATTAGCTTCCAAAATGAATGTCACTGGAAACTTCATTGGACACACAAAGGTTTGCGCCACCGGGATTGATTCAAATAATGCGACAGTTCAGACAAAGTGCATTGACGTCTCAGTTATCAGGAAGCCTAGACCGATTGACCTGGCATTCACTTACAGTGTAATAGCACTGGTCACCATTATCTACATAAATATGGGAGCTGCGCTGGTTCGTTTGAATAAACATAATTTACATAATACATAATTACAATAAATGGTAGTACTACGAATGAGGTGAACGTTTGACTGTCGTGCAAAGGCTTTATGTAATAGCGTTACATTATAGGGTTTTTAGGTACTTATTTGAACGTGTATAAAACGTTTTTAAGCCCGTCTTAAGCAGAAGGTGAAAATCAGCCGAGAGGTTATTGGTAAAATTGTTACAATTTTATGAAAATTTTTAACTTAATTTTTTGCGAAGTTTTGAAGAGAAATTTTAATATGAGTACGACTAAGTGGGTGTGGGAAGGTGTTGAGTCGGAAGAGGAAAGTGATCCTGAGAGTGAAAGTGAGGAAGATGAGGAGGAAGGAAGTGAAAAAGATGAAGACAAGCCAGCAGAAGAGGAGATTGAAAGTGGATCAAAGAAGGATGGCGATGATGATAAGGAACAAACGTGGAGGAACAGTCGAGTGCGACCTTATTTGTTAAGCTGTTTTGATGAGGATTCAGAAATTAAGTTAAATTGGAGGCCACGAAGATTTGGAAGAGGGCGTCACGATCCCATCAATGATGGTCTCGATATGCCGCAGAGAGCACGAATGAGACGACTTGGCTTGTATGGAGAGTAAGTAAATGTTTTTGTATTATTCTACATCACTTTTTTGTTTAAAAAAAAAAGAAGACCAGATTTTTGTATTTTGATACTTGCAGGTATAAAGAAGGATATAGTAAATGGAGATGGAACGATGAGCAAAGCTATTTTGCAGTTCGAGGACCTATAAACCCTAGAACTTATGATTGGCTTCCTGTAGAAGAAGGAACAACAGTTCAGGGACGATGGCAAAAACGTAATGTGGAAAAGGTTCTTAGGTAATTGTTTTTGGTATTGCTTTTATTACTAGTTTTTTTATTTCATGTACTCATAATATATGCTATTTTGGCTGATTTTATATAATCAACAGCAAATGGGCTCAACAGAGTTCGAATTGTAAATGGTGTGGACGACATATGAAAAAAGAGAACCGTCATCTCCATGTAAGCTAGTATTGTTTTATTTGTGAGATTACAAACTAACCAATTTTCAATTATAATGTATGTGATTTTTACTCAGATTGCGACGTATCACGAACCTTGTACAGCCCTTCGTAAACCGTTAGAGATGCCCCGAATCATGTATCCAAAGGATAATTCTTTCTACGCCTTTTGCCTCATAAGAAGATTCATCATAACAGGCACGCGTGCTTATGCTGTTGTAGCTAATCGGACCGCTGATCTCCAAAAGTTGGCATGGAGGTGGATGAAAGTTAGTTTGTTTGCACAATTTCATTACTTTGTTTTGTAAAATACTACTTAAAAAGTTTAATTGGTTATTGATTCAAAATGGTTGGTTGTTTGCAGATAATTACAACTAGAGTAGAAAAACTCACCCACGCAACTAGAAGGGGACTTAACTTAGTAGGCGTTGCTATAGCAAAGTATACCTCATCCGTTCGTGTATATTGTATATAAATATATTGATGGAACGTTTTTTATAATTTTTCGTAGGTATAATGAAGTTAAAGTGGCAGCAGGCGAACAACCGGCAATAGCCAACAATGGACTGTTTATCAATCGCCAGTATCCGTATCTAGGGGCGACACCAGATGGACTAATTGGCCAGAATGGCTGTTTGGAGGTGAAAAGTCCAGTGGACCCGATCTCCGTAGTTGCAGCACGGCAAGAGACCTATTTGGAGTATTTTCCAAATGGAGATCGAAAAATAAGACTGAAACTAAACCAGCGCTACTTCATCCAAGTAGCGATGCAATTAATGTGCACGGATCGAGACTGGGTGGACTTCGCCGTCTATTACGACAACGAAGACAAAGAAAATCCAGTAACGGATCTATGGATTGAGCGAATCCATAGAAAAGAAGTAGAAGTCGTTTGGGAAGAAAAGATACTCCCAAACCTAACAGAATTTTATGGGGTTCATATGGGTCCGGAATCTCCATTTAATTATAATTGAAATTCAGTTTATAACAGTCAAACGTTCACCTCATTTACTTAGTATTTTTCTTTCAATTTATCGTGATGCCTTTAAAAGAAAGGCAGTGTTTTATTGCAGCAAATTAATTTAATTTATCCATTTATTATTAATTTAGGACACAACGACAATCAAGGGAACGCTTAAGAGAGTGAGTTGATGTTTATGGAATTCAAGAATTTAATATTTCAAAGGCTGGAACTCGCTTTGATTTATCTATATATTTTTTAGCCGATTGGACCTGCCATTGGGTTCTTCTCGCAGTTTGTTATTATGCCATTGTTATCATTCGGAATTGCTAAGGCGCTTATTGCATCTCCGTCTCTGCAATTGGGACTCTTTATTGCGGGCTGTTCACCAGGTGGTGGAGCATCAAATATCTGGACGTTGACATTAGGGGGAAACCTTGACTTGTCAATAACAATGACCACAATCTCCTCATTTTCAGCGTTTGGTGAGTTAAATGTAGATAAAATAATTTTTAGCTTGGATAGCAATATTATTATTATTAATATTATTGTACAAGCAAAGTGTGATTTCTTGCATCTTTTTAGTCATGATGCCACTCTGGATATTAACGCTGGGAAGCACCATTTTCTCACAGGCAAATCTCAAGGTCCCATATTCAAAGATTGGAACATTCGCCATAGGTTTGGTTGTTCCACTTACTGTTGGTATCATTATACAAAAAACCTTACCAAAAGTTGCCAAGTTTCTCGTGCGGATTCTCAAGCCGTTTGCAGCATTCCTCATCATCTTTATAATCGTGTTTGCCATATACACGAACGTTTACCTCTTTAAGCTCTTTACTTGGCAGGTTTGTATTTTTATGAGTTTTAAAGATATCACATCACACATAGCGTCCGGACATGGTCATTGTTACTAACTTTTCAATTCAAAAAAGATCCTAGTTTCGGGAATGCTTCTTCCATGGCTTGGCTACATTCTAGGAGGCGGTACTGCATACCTTCTTCGTCAGAATTGGCGTGATATACTGGCTATAGGAATCGAGACTGGAGTTCAAAATACTGGACTTGCAATCTTTGCTTTGAGGTTTTCCCTACCTCAACCTGAATCTGATCTCACTACGGGTACACATTCATTCATTGATTTGTTAAATTAATTTTTTGACATTTAACAGATAAGCTCTATCCAATGTGCATTCTAATTATTATTTAACTATATTTCTAGTCATGCCAGTGGCGGTGGCAATCATGACTCCAGTTGTCCCAATTGCTTTGATCATTTACCAGAAAATTACCGGGAAATCTCCAGCAACCGCACAAGAGAAGGAAGAACGAAAAGAAGCACTTTTCAATGTTGTGGAGGATTCCTCAATTCACAGTAATAACAGCAGTTTTCTTGGGGGATACCAGCCTGCTCCGCTTTATCCATCCTGATTCTAATGTTTAGAGTTAAGGATCATTGTTCCAGTGGGAGTGCAAAAATTGCTTTATTCCTCTATAATTTTCACAGAAGAAACTATTTTACCCATAGTTTTGCAAAAGAAAGAAAAGGTTTTAGCTCCCTTTTTCGGGTTCCGGCTCCCTTGAAAATAAGGGAGCGGATTGTTGCAACTTTCAGTTTTCCGCTCCCTTGTCAGCTAAACGCCGAATTGACGCTACAGGTCATCCAAGTAGGTTTAATGAGTATTGATTTTAGATTGAAGATCGTCAACATGCA
>JAHZMX010006236.1:0-11107 GCA_027743895.1 Seira musarum | reverse complement strand
CAGAGTATGTGTGCCAAATTTCATGAAAAAATGTCATTCCAAGACGAAGTTATGACCTTGTTAATGTCAGTTTCTAAGGGAGTGTTAGTGCTACCACCCCTATTTCTCGTGAAACCTTTTTGCCCGATCAAGCCCAAAAACAAATAGGATTGTACTGCATGCTGAAGGAATATTTGTACCAATTTTCAGTTCGATATCCTAATCCTAGCGAGAGCAATCGTGCTAACGGACAGACGGACCGACGGACAAAGACTGGGAGACGGACACAGACCATGACTTTTGCCATGGCCTAAAAAGTACAGAGCTCACTGGAAAGCAAATAATTGATAGCAGTACGACAGCCTAATTTGAATCACATTGCTCAACTGAGAGATTTCATGCAAATTTTAAAGAAGTTTTCTTCAATTTTGTCAACAGTTGTGTTTTAAGGACTTGTTTGCTGATCTGTTTTATATGTTCCAAGAAATTGGGATTCCCCGCTGGCCAAAGCACGCATATCTTCCTTTAATTTGTAGTTGCAATTGTGCCATGCTCCAATTGGAGGGATTGTGACAAAAAATTAGTAGCGTTACTGGCCCTAGATCCAAAGCATTTTTCTTGGTGCTGAAATGAAACAGTTTAGTCATTAAAAATATTGCGTAAATGTTCAGTGCTGTTGAATGAATTCGCTAATTTGTGACTTCATATTTATCTTCGGAAGACGATATCTTATTAAGACATTGATTCCACTTATATGGAGTTAGGCCAAAGTATGTGGCCGTCCCTGCATCCAACTTCAGTCCCGAATGATTCATATTCATCCATTTAATATTTTAAGAATTAAAAACTGTTAAATTCTTAGTTTTGCTGTTGGTGGCGTGGTTTGTTTCGATTTTCTGTCATCTATTGCGATAAAGGGTTTATTTGGTGTCACTACAGAGACATTCATAGTTTGCTAGTGTTCATGAACAATGACTGTGCAAATGTCAATAAGTCCATCTAGTTATTGTTAATATTACACATTTTATTAAAACATGAGACGTTCAATTGATTTCTAGTCGATTACAGTGACAAGGGACGTACATGGGTTTTGCGTTCTTACTTCGCCTTAAAGGTAGATATTATTTTCCTATATAATTGATGGAAGAGAACAGCACTGTGGTTAAGGGCGTAGCAAGTATGAATATCGAATGAAGGATCCCTAGAAATATATACTTTTGTGTATTTCAAGAAGCCATGAAGCAACTGCTTCCCTCGAACAATAAAGAAATTTCTACATAGAAACAAAATTGTTTTAAGAGTTCTATGTCACCTGAAGTAATAACATTTTCCCCACATTCGAATAATATTCGAGGTCACAACTTGCAATGCGGAGGGATCAGTACCATTTAAAAAATAGTTAATGGTTCTGAGAAATGCCACAACTCATATAAACACATTTCATATGTAACTTCAGGTAAGAAATTGCAAAAGCAGCGAGTAAGGAATTGAGCCTGCATACTTCCACGCAACAAATGTGCAAATGGATGCTCTTAGACAAAGTATTAACCACTACTTGTAATCACAAGTTATAGATAATTTAGCGTAGAAAGGATCTAAAAAGTCGAATGCTGCTGGTGCTAGGATTGGGCTCCAAATGCATATGATAATTAATTGACAGATGTTACCGATTCAATAATATGTTTACAAACTTAAAATATTTAGCCGTATTATTTTGAAATTTTGTTATGATTGCACTAAATCTATATTAAAAGAATTTTGTGGTTATAAATTTGGTAAAATTGGTTAACAATATGACACAATTTTACTAATTATAAGAATTATTTGACCGATTTTTTGTTAAATGCTACAGTAGTCATTGTAGTAGAGCTTCCATTTTCTGTCGCATGGCTAAATGCTATGCAAAGCATAATTAATGTAGTTTATTAAGATTATCTTTAAGATTGTAGCAAAGGACAGGGTTTCAAGTCTGGTAGCTCTAATAGCAGCAATCGTAATTGATGGAACTAAGCATTAAAAGAAATATCTTCTTAGCAATTTTTTTTAGTCAATTGGAAATAAACGATCAGGGTCTGCTAGACGAGCATTAGTAGTTGATGGATGCCAAATGACTTCTTCAAGTCGAAAGCCGAAAATTGCAAGTCATTGCTTTTAATTATTTAATGCATTACTAAACTCGCAGTAGTTAAGCGCAGATATAAATATTTAAAATGACCAGGTAGCTGAAGGAGCAGAGGCTAAGGTATTTGTCTTCGAGAAGAATGAGGGCTAGAATTAGGGGTTAATTAGAATCGAGTTCAAATCCCGGTCATTCAGGAGTTTTCTTCCTTTTAGCGTTATACTATAGCGTATATTTAAGATCAAGTTGCTATGCCGTTGGTGTTGTCTCTCCTGAACACCCCTCCTGGTACGAACATTGCACCCAATAATGGTTCATAATTAAGTGACAATTGCTATAATTGTAATAGTAATTGGCCAATAAAGAGCATATGGGCTGAGGCTCGATTGGCTCTGATTAACGTTTTTTCTTTTTAACTTTATAAAAAATTTTAAACACCACAAACGCTTAATTACACCTTTAGTCGAAAATGAACAAGCTACCTGTTCCTAATACATATTTTAACCTAAATATGGAATCCAATCAATAATATTACATTTAAAGCTGTTTATTTAATTAGAATTAGAGTAAAGTATTTTGTAAGCTATGCATGTCTTGGACTGAGATAAAGTGCAATGTCATTAAAAAACTTACACTTTAAACTGCCCAAAGAGTAAACATACATCAATTGTCCTCATTTCTAAAGATTCCATGTACTCCAACCTGGCCTCGTGATCCATTACACGGAATGAGCCAAATTCATGACTGATTGGTCGAAAAGATTTGATTTCTTTTTTGGTTGCTTTTGTTTTACACTTGTTTCTCTGAAAATGATTTTGATAAACCCAAATCCTTAGTTACTTCTTACTTACTCCTCTCCATTGGATTTGTAACCAGAGGCAAGCAAACTAGAACCATACCAAGCGCCAGAAATATGGCTTTGTAAAGCACCAAAAATGAAAGCGTGAGCAAATCGTAAGCATTTATCAGAATGCTCGTGTAAGTAAGCACATACAAATATATGAAACCCAATACAACGCTGATAATTTTTTCCAAGTTTGTCCTTTGAATAGCCAGAAGTACGGAGTAAGTTCGGTAGAATGAACAGGCTTTGACCAAGTTTGTTTTCGACACATTTTCAATTCCCTTTAAAATTTCGTTTGAATAGAGAACAGTAAATAAATACCTTAGGAATAAATTCTGTGTCAGAATAATTGGTTTTACTCCCTCAGTTATGACACAGGAGATCCAAAGAGTTGCAGAAATTGTGTAGGTCCATGTTTGAATTATGGAGGATTGGATATCTGCGGGAATTGTGTGAGACAGTGTTGCTGTTAGTGGTTCGATGATAATTCCGTTTGTAATTGCGTATGGCACGGCCAAAATAAGCAAATATGGTACTGTTGAGAGGAGGATGGTTGAGTAACACGCCAAGAGTCCTGTCTTTCCATTTGCATCCAACTTTCGTCGAAGGAATAAAGTCAGAGCTAATGAAAATAATATTACGTGGATTGCTGCAACTTTTAGAGTTTACGAATGAGGGTAAATCATGTCCTTAAACATGAGCGACTTTACCTTTCAGCAGGATGTTGATGTTGAGGGAATAAACTGACGCTACTCGACCTTGAGTCCTTCCAATAGCAACCAATGTTTGCCTCATTTCGGTCACAGATTTCGATATTGTATGACTTTCGGAATAGAATAGCCTTTCATTTACAAACACGGTCCACCATCCAAGTAAGTACATTGCCATGACCGTGATGTTTGTGAAGGAACCGTTCCCACTATAATAAACGCATTCAAGATTACCGGAAAGTATACTGAGCAATAAGCAGGAATTGAGAAGTGACCTTCGGTACACAGGAAGAAGATATCGGTTGAAATTATTTTGCTCTAAGAATAATGTTCCTCTTTGCTCACTCCAGCCTAGAAAGTATTTGGGTCCAGACAAGGGGAAAATGAGACAATTTTATTTCTTAATTGAAAGGGATATAGGATAAGAGAAGCAGAAAATGACATTTTGGTTGAATTTGTTGGTGGTGGAAGGTTGGGAGCATACAAATTTTGGTTCATCAGATCACACCAAGCTCCACAGAGCTACTAAGGCAACTAGATGGTCATCATGCTGAAAAAATTACTGCTCGTACGATATACCCCAGGAAAAAATTTATGAGTTCGGGCTATGAAGAAGCAACTCGACTTGCAAGGGAAGCGCTTTCGATTTAGAAGAAATGTAAATTATTGGAATGCATATTTAATATAAATACTGCTATTGCCTTATTTGCTTGGCTACGCCATCTTCGCCCTACATTTCCATAAAAAATATGCATTTTTAATTCGGTAATATTGCCGCTGAAGACTTTTAGTATGTCGCGAGTTTGATAAAAGTTTCAATTCGCGTCCGGATTTTTGGTCATATATTTTAAATATGAGTTGAAGTAGATGAGTCGAACGAAAAGAGGAAAGATAACCAATGAAAAAGTTGAAGCGGCGGATTACTATGTTAAATTACTCAGTACGATGAACACATTACGATAAATTTTCTCGCATTAATTTCATATGATGTGGCACTTTCTCAAAATGAAGAGTAAGCGTAAAAATCGTTTCAAACCAAACACTTTTTTATATACAAATCTAAAAATCGTAATTCAAATTTAACGAACACTCGGACTTTGCACTTACGAATTCCTTCGATATTTTTGCTAGACGTAATGTTTTCTAGAAATATGAATTTACGAGCCTTATGAAAATATATAATTGGTGAGATTCCGGAATCGGTGTCTAAACAGGCAGGCCAATTTGTGCTATCGGATTTTAAAACGGTGTGGCGACGAATTTACGATTATATATGCAAAAGCTTAGATATTCAAATGATGTTGTTTTTTAAGCACTGCATACTTAAGTAGAACTGGGTCAAAGAATTACTTTAAAACATTAAAATTCACAAATTGATAATGATAATTGAAAACACTGTATTGTGCAATATTTGTTTGTAATTAAGTATGTCCTTACATTTCCAGAAATTATTTGGTGTAATAGTTTTTTAAGATTTTGTATTGAAGAGGCAAATGCAGGCACAAAACGGTTACACTTTAGCATTTACTGTTACGAATGCGACAGCATAACAAGCTTAGCTGATGGACAAAAATTCCAGAATCGTACTTTAAAGTCATTTTCAGCAAAAATGAGTGGATTCTAAAACCCCAATAAGTATCACCTTCTTATAAACTGGATCAAAAAAAATTTTCCCCATCTACTTAAAAGCATTAAATATTAAGCAATAAGAGGATAATTTTATTTGCTTTCGAGATTTCTGCATTTTTAAAATATTCTTTAGTCTTGTAAGTATAATATCCAAAAAAGGTGAAAGCGTAGAACATTTTGTCGTTGTCTATACTATACGTTTGCTATACTATACTATACTATACTATTTGGAGGTACGTTTACAAAACCGGAGCCCGTAGAAAGATCAAATAAATCCATTTCTTAACCAAATATATTATACTTTATATCCTTACGTGCATGTACTGTGATATGGTCCTGGAATCTATTTTTTTTTGGTATTAGATAAGAAAACCTGTTTTGATGTCACATCGAAAAGCCTGGGCCTAAGCAAACTCTTGCATAGCTATAGTAAAAAAGTATATAACTCCATACTAGCAAACCCCATTAACTGATAGGCAAACTGCATCAAGTGAGGTATCAAAATTGGGGTACACCGGGACAATCAAACTGTCAATTGTGTTTCCTGAATACTGCGAAGATACTCAAAATATCCGGACCTAGAACTACCTAAGATATTAGACTT
The DNA here is from genome assembly GCA_027743895.1 of Seira musarum. NCBI lineage: Eukaryota > Metazoa > Arthropoda > Collembola > Entomobryomorpha > Entomobryidae > Seira > Seira musarum. The sequence goes on along the minus strand of JAHZMX010006236.1, from coordinate 5,222 downwards.
AATGAATGGTTTGCTTTGATGCGGGAGGAGGCAGGGTTTTCAGAAATAAATTTTGACAAATTCATAGACAATTGGTAAGCTCAGCTTATTGATTAAGAAAAGAACTGCTCTAACCATAAGAGCCTAGGTATTATCACGATGAACAAAAAAAGTACAAACACAAATATTTGCCATCGATTTCAAATTCCCCATTGTTAATTCAATAGTTGCATGCAAGGCAAGTACTCTGTACATAATAACAAGAGCAGCATCAAAAACTGAAAACGACAACACAAATAAAGTTCTCAACAAAGAGTTTTTATAATTCAAAGCTGCCTAGTATTTCTGAATATATACCAACTATCTTGAAGGTAAAAAAGTTATATCATATTTTTATGACGATTGATTTAAGTTACGAAAAACCTGTTACAATCAAAAGAAACCTTGAACAAACTCATTATCTCAAGGCATATTATTTTGACCAACGAACGTGCGAACTAAAGTCCGATAGAATTTTTTTAAAGCGACCAAATAAGCATAAGGGTTTATTTTGAACACATCCATAGGCTCGTTTTCTATCTTTAATTGGCAATATGGTCAGCACAATTTACAAAAAATGTTATTGGGAAAAAAATACTTGGAATGCTTTGTTACCTCCTGAGAAACAAAGTTTAGTTCATGCGACGCGAAGAAATCAAACACCAGGTATCGTAGCAAGAAACCAAAGTTTTTCATTATATATTTGCCTGCAAATATCTGTCTGTGCCTTCACTTTCATTCGAAGACAATACTTAAACATTTTAAGAACTAAAATTCTTTAAATATGCGTCTGAATAGTAAAACTTTCTGTTTTTAAAATTACCAGAAAAATTGATATTATACAAATTATAAGTACAGCACACACGTGTTGTCTAACCACAAATAGCACTCTAAGCAATCGCATTGGAACTTCTAAAAAAATTTTGTTCTATTACTAATATATTTGTGTATAAAAGTGCACTATTTTTTAATCATATTTGCAGACACTTTATTGTCTCCCGCATACAAGGAAAAATACGGTTCTTTGTAAACAAAATCTCACAACTGTTGCAAGTCTATCTCTGCCGACATAAAATACAGCTCCTGTTCTTATCTTAATCACATTACAAGATCGTTTGAATCTCCGAAACCATGGGCGTTTCATGTGATGCTCTGTCCTCCAAAATTTGTTGAGAATCCGCATTGAACGAAGCATGACCCAACTTGAAAACTCCAGACAAATGTACAAATATATGAAAACGATAACAGAAAGCAATGTAAGCGCAACAAAAATCGATAAGGATGTATTATTTTTCGCTGATATGAGAGCACACAAGCACGTAATGAGCATAATGCTCCCAAGCACCTGAATTCCAGGAAGGGCGTACATTTGAAATGTCATGTTGTGCAGATTCGAAACAATTTGGAGATACCTGTACATCCAAGCTTGCTTACGCAGTTCCGTCTCCACATATATTGATTTTGATCTTACGCCTAGAGCATAGGCACGTAAACATTTGCATCTTGCAGTGAAATAAGGAAAAAAATTAGTTTTAAGCTATTTTGTAGATATTACACGGAAATTTCCAAATTCAGAAATTTGCAGTCAATTACCGCTTGATCAGAATCAGTAAGAGGATGTTCATATACTCCGTCAAATAAATCGGAACTGCCAAAGCAGGTACAAAGGTAATCCCCGCCACCAATAGGAAGTACGATTCCGCTAAGTAGATAAGCGACTTTCGAAATATCGTCATGTCAGAAGAAGAGCAAGTTCCACTTGTTAGCAGGGAATTTATTTGGCTGAAGCATGGCTCGATGATGTACACAACAGGAAAGAATATAAAGCTTACTGGAAACCCAATAATTGACAGTAGCATAACTGCGGTGTTTGAGTAACTCCGTTCACCTGAAACATTTTTAGAAGAATTTTTTTAGCACCTGTACCGGCAAATATCTATGAAGGACTTGTTCACTGACCTGTCTTAAGTCTTCCAAGTAGTTGGGATGCTCCACTAGCAAGTGCACATATATCTTCTTTTGCTTTGTAGTTGGAGTTGAGCCAAGCCGAACCAACGATTGGAGGAATTGTGACAAAAATCAGGAGTGTAACTGACCCCAGATCCCAATCATTTTTGCTTGTGCTTAAATGAAAGAGTCGGAGGGTTAGAAAAACTGCGTATATGTTTAATGCTGTTGTATGAATTCGCCAACCTGCAACTCGATATTTATCCTCCAAAACAGAAATTTTGTTATGACAATAATCCCACTTAAATGGGGTTAAGCCAAAATAAGTGGCAGCCTCTACATTTAACTTCAGCCCTGATTGATTCATGTTTTTGTCTTGTTTTTTAAAAAATATTAGATATTATTTAGTTTCAGTGCTACTGTATTAAGCTTCTTGTTTGGAAAAGAGACCCGATAAATATACAAAATCAATAGTTTTAGAATGTTTTTTAACCTTGTGTTGTTATCACAAACAAATACTTCAAAATGGCGGGGTTTGGCTTGATGTACTGTCTTCCTTAGACATGTAAGTTCTATTACTTTTGCTTCAAAGGCGTTCAAATTTTATCTGGGGTTTGTCATTCATAGTAATTTTACTTCCGTTAAATCCACCTACTTGAACAAACATTTCACATTCCAATTCTACTAAAATTACAGCATAAGTAGGGTAATGAATTGAAAGTCAATACCAGCGACAAGTCACATGGAATATTGTAATCCTATGACACAGCATTCTCTTTATCACCTCGAGCATAGAAAAGAAAATTCAACCATTTTTTGCCTGGTTAAATAGGAAAAGGCTTAAAAATATTGCAGCCCACATGATGAACTTACCTGATTATGAAATATATGGAAAATACATGGACTAGCAACCAAAACTCTTAACGCAATAAATAACGGAATAAAATGAATTTAATCCAAACTTTTATATGACAGAAGACATTCTGAGGGTGGTAATTCGGATTTATAAACCACAACTAACTTTCTTCGAAAATCTATATACCAGTTCATACAGATTCGTGTAATTTTTCAAAATTTATATTCCGACCCTGTTTAGAGAAGTGATTTTGAATGAGTTATACGACAATCTGAAAGAAATTCTGAACAGATGCCTGCCGTTAACTGTTCCAGATTCTTATTGCTTTATGTAACAGCCTCGCTCCCCTCAAGGGCTTTCATATTAGTTATCATAATTCACATGTTTCTTTCACTCAAAATAAGTAACCTTTGACTCCACCCTCAGTAATTAGCTGGAAGCCAAGAACCTGTGTTCCGAATTTGACGTCAATCAATTTGGACTTTTGACAGAAGGGCAGGAAGACATTGAATCAAAACAATTTCAATGGAAAATTAACTACATAATCAATTTTAGGTTCAAGGTCTTCCAGTTTGTGTATATCGCTTTAAACCATAGCGTAAACCAGCTTTGCAGTTTAAAATTTACAACGACTTCTTATTATCACTGTGTTGACATTTTCAAAGCAAACAGCAATTTTAGATGAAAAAAACCACTGATAAAAATATGTGTATCTTACAAACCCTTGTCACTAATTTATTCTATTTGGGGGACAAGAAAATTGTTTAAATTGTTATTTAAATTGTTCTTTTAACTGTTATTACAATATTAAGCATATATAAAAATAAGAAGCACTAATTAAAACAAAGAACCGGTAGTCTATGAATACTTAAAATGAATCGTAAGAAATGCTTCCTTATATGCCTACACGTGCGTAAAACTAAAGCATATCGTTGTACAATTAGTTCTAAATAGGTCAGACCATGTTTACTTCAAAACAAATACTAAATGAAAAAATATCAATTCAAATTTGTAGTACAATTTCCGTAAACAATGACACAAATGAAAAAAGCGCCGAGTCGATTGTTACGCGGCAAAACCTATTGAGGAAGTGAGTTACAAAGATTGTGTTGAAATATGGTATAGAAACGTTGCTTCTAAGTTTACTTCGCTCAGAGAAAGTCTTTGCGCGTTATTCGTCATTGAATAATAAAAGTCCTAGCAACAAACTTTAAATGGAAAATACTTATTTCAATAATTGTACCACTTGACACGTTCCCATTCCAAGTAAATTACATCATGACGCTGACAGAGTTAGAAATAATTGCAGTTCGATTGTACTCAATTTGTTTTTTCTACATTCCCTGGCCAACGCCCACGTATTGGAGACCAGATTTCTCAAAACTGGTAGCGCACACCGGTGGAAAGTGATTCCTTGGATTGCTGTTATAATTGGGTTAAAACTGTTCGCAATTTCCTCCTTTTTTGCTGTCATTCAGTATGGATGGTTGCATCCTAGACCCGATTTTGGAACATTTAATTCTGCCATCCTATTCATGACAGGATGTAGCATTTCTTACATTGGGGTCACCGCAATTTATGCCTTGTCACAGATAAAGGAGATGCTCTCTGCCTTCACGGAAATTCTGGGGCTTCACGACTGGTTTAAAGAAAGTAGGTATTAATTATTTTGATAACCTTAAGAAATTTTTAAGAATGACAGAAATTTTGTGTTTAAGTTACGTTAAAGGATATCCAAGCCGTCTATCTAACAACGATTGGAATGGCGTTCTGATATGTTTGATCGTGTCATCAGAGGCGATGGCTCCATTTGTCATAACCATCATAGCACTATATTCAAATTATGATGTAATATACTTCCTTCTGGATGAAGTATTACCCAAAAAGTTCTATTGGGATACGCAAATGATCCAACTGGAAATGATGTTGCGAGTGGTGCCTTTCTTCGTTGCGGCAGCGGAATCTTGCCGCACAGTGGCCGAATATGCAATTATATCATTCATAATGTTATTCCGTTTCGAAGAAATATGCAGACTTTTAATTGAAATTCCTTTACCGACTCATATTTATGTAAGGCACCACAAAAGTTTGCAAATAATTTATAAGAAAATTCAAGGACCTTTTGAATTTTCCACCTATATCCTTCAAGTTCTATTCTTTTGGATACTTGTCGCAAGCTTGTGTGGCATTATAGTTTATCATGACCGGTTACCACTTACAATTCTTTTCGCCGCTGGCGTAGCTGCCATTGCCCTCACTGTGGGAAATTTAGTTTTTCTCCCAAGGCTTTGCAATGTTGCTGATATGATGTTGGGCATTCAAATTATAAGGTGCGTCACAAAAATATGAGGAGAAGCAAAATCTGCGATTTTCTAAGGACGTCTTTAGAATCCAGTAGGAT
>JAHZMX010006235.1:0-31787 GCA_027743895.1 Seira musarum | reverse complement strand
CAACAAGCACACTCCCCGTTTATTTTATATTACATTTCATTATACCTTTCTGTCATTCTTTTTTATAAACCAGTATGTCTGAGAGTATGAGCCGTGTCTGATCAAAATAAACTTTGTTGTATGAAAGTCAAATTGAGTTTTTATTATCGTTGCGCTCGAACCTAAAAAATACACCTAAGTCTATTCACATCAGTAGTGAATAGCCCAAAATACAAATAAAATTGACAGAATATACCAAGCAAGACCAGTTTATCGATTTTCCCTCGCCCTCAGAATTTATCTAGAACACTATGTAAATCCTAAACCACTACCAACAAACAAATAAAATTATTTTTAAAAAAAACTTAGCCTAAAAAAGTTGAGGATATTGAATCGACAAGATTATGAAATAACCAGAAATGTCAAATCTACCGATATACATAAAAAAGTTCCTGTATAAATTTATGGAATTAGTAGAATCAGCTCAATTATTATTTTAAAAAAAGTTTTCAAATGTATGTTACAATATTCTAGTGGTACCATCAGCCCATGGCATTTGGAAAAAATCTGTACTTCACAAAATATGCCGACTTTATTTTCCAGATCTCTAGAGCTTCTTATAAAAATTATTTCTCTCTATTGGAATTTGAGAGATATTTGTACATTGTTTTTGTGCAAGGGATATTTAGTAAAGCTGGAGTACTTGTTATTGTCGAAAACTTTACATAGGACTATTCCCCACTTCATATTAAAAAAATACATATTTGCCTACCTAAAATTTACGGTGACATTTAAATGCTGAACAATACTGGTCCAATACAAAATTCAAGCTTGCCAATTTTTTAGATGGTCCCATTTTAAAACATGCTTGGTGGGTGTAACTTTGGATTGTCATGAATACTACGGAACAGTATAAAAGGTTAACTAATAATTCAATAATGCGCAATGCAACACCCTGTAATAGGTGCAAAAATTTTCTGAACATATCAAGAACTATATGCGCAAGTATTTGCGCATTTTCTTTCCCAAATCGAAAGATAGATCGGCAAGTGATGCTCCTCCTGTTTAGCAAAACTTCTTTGGCAAAAGCAAATAGAGAACATAAACATAAAACGCAAAACAGAATCCACACAGCACATAAATCAATCCATTTCGTGGGAACTTCATTGTCACATTCCGTTTGGCTATAGGATCTCAGCACATGTTGTCGAATTTGTTGATGGCCTTTCCCACATCCCTCGTCGGATTCCTTCTTCCGATGAAATAATTTCCGTAAAAAATTCTCCCAATCAATGTCAATTTCCCTTATATTTTTCAACAACTCTGGCAGCTTAATTAATCCAAAGTAAAACTCCTGAAATGCTAATTGTTCCTGAATTTCAGAATATTTTTCAAAAATCCCAGATTCAATTAGTCCAACCAAATCTCTTGTAGCAAATTCAGTGAAAAATGATTTTGATCGGTCTAAAGCAATGCCCATCGCCTCCTTAAAGTGATTACTTTGAGGTTCATTATTTTCATAAATCACTCTCTCTCCCAACAAACTTATAAGAGGGCCTAAAAATTTGTAAATGTCATAGTCCGTATCGACATCGTAGATCAAAGACATGGCGTGATACTCAAGGTTGATGGTATGAGAACCGCTGTCACGGTTACTGGCGATCGCCGTTGCATTGTAAGATGAATCAATTAATCCTCTACTCACGTTCATTAGAAATCCGGCATTTAGGTAGTCAATTACAAAACCATTTTTAGCTAGTCCTCCAATATTCCATCCATGGGGGCACGCAACATTCCCAAAATATCCTTCATATTCCAAATTGTGTTTCTCAATCATACAAAATTTTACAAAATCTGATGCTTTCCAATCTCTATCATTTTTTAGGAATATCAAAACCGGCAGATCATTTTGATCAACTTTAAGCAAATCTGAGAATCTAGAGGGCAAATAGTTTGGCGGAGGAGGGGTCGACATATCACAGTACAATGATGATGTGTACAAATTCCGTAAAAGAATTGTAAGTAGAATCCATGCGCCACAAAAGTACCAAGCTTTTGTAAGTTTATTTCCGGGATCTTGTTCTACTAGCACAGCAAATAGGAAATTCCATGATGAGCCTTTGTGCTTCAGAAATGTAAGGAAAACGGAGAACGTAACGGCGGATAATAAAATTACTAGCCATAGCTCCGTGGTGAATGGGGACAGGATTCTCATCATCATTTTCACGCTAAATTCGTTTCGATTCGCCTTTTTTAGGGTCTCGCCCACGATAATGTACTATAAATATAAACAGGTTAAAATGAAGAAAATTTAATATATTTATTTGCGCATGTCCTATTCCAATTAAAATCATCGTGAAATTACCTTGTTTCCTTGAAACATTACTCCATGCGGTAAATAGGAATGAGCAAAACCTAGTTCGATATAATCACGTGACAAACTCCTCCATGTGAAACTGACTTCTCCACATATCGTTTGGGAACAGTTGTGCCGGTCATAGATTTCCAGCTGAATATATTTCAAAACCAGGTTTCGTGCATAAAGCAAAAACCAAGGATTCAACTTCTTTTGGTGCATGAAATAAGATTCGATGCTACCAAGTGATTTTGTAAATTCATGCTTTGAAAACGTTTCTGATTTAGTGTTCCGTTTATCCGAATGGTAGTAGTCCCAGAGTTTAAGAATTTCATCGAGCGATTTTCCATCAGTTTCGACCACACTTACAGATTGCCATTTGAATTCGGAGTGCTCCATGATTTCTTGTTTCCCTGAGCAAACCATACACCCAAGATGTGTTCTCAATTTCTCGTCAAGGAAGAGAACTACTGTTGCGGTGTATGCAGTAATCCAATTTAACGAACCTTTATTGAGCGGTAAAATGAGATATGTTGGGAACCGAAAGTTGCCGTCGGATTGGGTATGCGGTGCAATGTATACGCTTTTGTTGGGGAAGTAATTGTAAACCGTTGGGAGTTGGGCGATACACGTTTTGATGAAGGTTCTTTGAAAGTATAACTCAAGGAGCGTGTCATTATTAGCAGGAGATTGCTTCACCTTAACATTTTAAAAGAATAAGTGCAAATAAGTTTCTGGTGCGAATTTTAATTCGTTTTCTAGACACTGGAGGTCTTAAAATATGTTTTGGCCCAGTCGTTAATATTTGACCAATTTCTTTGAAACGTTTTAGGGATTCCGTGAAGAATCTTAGTCTTTGTGAAGCAATTATGTGTCCAACTAATATTGACACGCACCTTGTGTACTAAGGGGCTATTATCCCCAAACACTCTACTTTTCCAATTCGATTTCAATGCGTACAGATTATTTTTCTTCGCGTAGCGTTTCGCTTTATTCTCGGTTTGTACGGTTACACAATATTTAAATCTAACACATTCTTCTAAAATAGTGTCTTGAAAGTTGAAGTTGAGTGAACCCAACGTAATTCGACGAGCAAAGTGGAATGTGCAAGTTGCAAACATTTGTTCCAAAAATCCATATCGATTCGCGAAGTATGTTGAAGGTGTACCAGAAATATTGATGAGTACAACAGCTAATGTAGGAAATATCAAATTCTTTCGAATGCTTTTTAGCTTAACCATTTTTTGGAGAGAATGCCAACCTACAAATTTCTTTTCTTGTCTAAATTATCAAAAAAAAAATCGTTCCTCAAACGGCTGAAAAATTAAATCCACTTTAACAAACAAGATCATTTAATTATGTTGCTGATGAAAACCTGTCTGAACAAGGTACTATTATTAATTTACTAATTCTAATGCCCGATGTCGGAGCTTAATTGTAAGTATACAGTGCGTACATAATCAGGAATTACCCTTACCAAAAGTTCAATCCAATAATTCATTTAGCAAAACTGGTTCAATTTGGCAGAGTGTTTTACCAGCTACTTTTCAAACAAAAAAATGTAAACAGGGGAATGAAATGCTTAAAATAATTAGATGTGAAATTAGAAAATACATCTAACGCTGCTACTTGAAATTTATTACAATAAGCATTTTACAATTTAAATTCAAAGCTGAATACAACCACCCATACGAGCATTGCCACTAAAAACACAAGCAAAGGTGCTAACAGCTTATCCATTTGTATTACATCCAAGTTATAAGATGCATTTGCGGACTCCGAAGTATTCATTTGAAATTCACTCCTACGGCTTAGACGATATGCAAATTCAACCCAAACCATTAATCTTTCCCTGAGACCAGATTGATGGATTCGTTCAATTGTTTCAATCATCCAATTCCTATTAACTGTGTACATCACCCATTGCATATGATAAGTGCCCATAGGTTCTTGAACAAATTTACATGAGCATCTACCTGTCGCTACTTTGGCAGCCAATTTTAATGCTAAAAATTTGTAAATGTCGGAGTATTCTAGTGCATGTTTATTTTTCAAAAGGAGTGTTCTATTTCTGTAGAGACTCAAAGAAGAAAACGTGACGAATGCGTTCTTTAAAGCAATTCCTTTTTCACGAAACGCATCAGCACGATAATATTCGTAGTTTTTTAACGTGTTTGAAGAAGCAATTTTGTAGCCGTCATTTAATAAATCCCTGATTTTTTTATAAACGGGTGGAGGGGTTCCCACAGTTAAGAAACTCGTTATTGATGTCTCATACAGCATGGATACCATTGTCAGGAAATAAATTATACACAAATGAATTCCCTTGATTTTACCACCACCAAATCTCACTTGACTTTGTCTCACTAACATTGCAAAAACATTTCCAATTTCCTTCAGAATGAGTTCAGAATTTATGTATAATTCGTTGTGTTGAACCACCAAACCAGTGACGAACACGATATTTGATACGCATATCACAAACCAAGCTCCCATTGAAAATGACCTTGTCCATACGTCTGTTCGAAGACGAGCTTTTTCCACTTGAGTGTTATCGCAATAAATCAAAACTTGATTGGTGGACATGGAAAACCGTATACCTGATCTTATTTCGTAATACTTCAGCTTAACACTACTTACGAACCCCGTGATTGCCTGACTATCCAACTTGATCCTACCTAAACCTTTCTCTGACTCAATTTTTGACGACACTATTTCAAAGGACACGTTATGTATTTGAGACATGTATATAACAGACATTATAAATGGGTCACAATACTGCATGTCCGTCGATTTGAGAACCAAGCGATCACAGGCGTACCTATCATTCCTATAGTTCGCTTCTGAATAGTACTTTTGAAACACGGACATGTGACGTGCGTACACTTTCCCTTTTAAACCTTCTCTGAAGTATTGTCTGTGTTTCTGTACCGGATTCCTTAGCAGAACTTCAATGGATTCCTGTAAAAATGAAAAACAATTCAGATATGCCTCAGTAATCGTATTAAAAGGGGAAAAGATTTTTCCCTATTATGAATACCTCTTCAGTTTGAAAAAGTGTTCGAACCTTATTTTTGATGCTGCAATATCCAGCACAAACTAAGCAGTACTTCATGGCGCTATCTTTAATGTGAATTAAGAATTTCATAGCTGGAAAGTACAAATGCTTCTTCTCCTTCAATTCGAAGATTTTAAGGAGCGTATTGTTTCGGTATCCAATTAGTATTAGCACCGTCGAAGGACTCATCAAATAGCGAAACATGTTTTCGAATACACCATCCGATTCAGAAGGATGGTAGGTTCCGAAGATGATTTGGTATGGCTGGGTAAACCTGTATTTCATGTCAAGCTCTAAGCATTTTGTTTGAGAAAATGAGAAATACTGCTTAAGTATAGTATATCCAAGTAATTCAAATTGCTTGTCATGAAGGGATTCCTGCAGAATTGAGGATTGAGAGTGAAGCCAGAAAACATATTTCTCTGGTGCAGTTGCTAAATATTTCGTAATTGAATTGAAGGCATGGTTAATCGCAGACGTCGGTTTACTTTGTACTGCCACAATGACTTGGAAAGCAATGACAAAACTGAATGTTGCCATGTTACTAAATCATGAAATTTTATTTCGTTAAAACTGTTTTAAGGTTTAAAGGAAATAAGTCCGCTTAAGATAATATTAGCTTAACAAGCATGGGACGTTTGTTCCGAATTTCAGATCCTTTTGTGACCTCTTTTAAAAGTTACAAACATATCAAAATCAATACTCTGGCAATAGCTCAGTTACTGATGTAAGTAAAAAACATTTTGCAGGGAAGGATTCGTTTTGTAAATTAAGTATATTCACGACGGACTTGTGCGGTTACAAAACTCGACGAGTTTTCCTTCTATCAAACAGTGAAATATGTTAAGTAGTTTGAACAAGCGAATGAGTGTATAACCTCCGATCATCATCTTTTCATTCTAAAATCCATATAACTCTGCCAAGCGTGTCGAGAAAAATACTTGTGTAATCCAAGAAAGCCAAGGGTCTGTTGGTATGATCCATGAGGAAAGACACATTTCATAGCTGCGATGGTTTCTTTAATCATGCAAATCATAAATACTCAAGCGTTTTTAATAAAAAATATCGAAAACAACTGGAATTACTTATTTTATGTATGAGATGCATATTCCACAGTGAGGAGAGTGAATTTTGGTGGTAGTCGAGTACGGAAGATAAGTGGTGAAAATGAATTCGAGGGAAATCCGTAAATACCGACATTTTCCATCTTTTCTTTAATCATATTGGACAGGAATTTGTTTCCTTTATTAAACTACCAGAAAGTAGTGGTCGCACAAATGGCTAAAATATTAAACTCGCTTGAACAAATAAAATCATTTTTATAACTGAAAAAAAATTAGCGGAACAAGGTACTTTTAATAATTTAACTCTAATGTCCATTGATCGGGCATACTTCGTATTTGGCCAGGAACTATCCTATGCTAAAGGCCATTATAGTAAAAGGCCAAGTATATTTTGAAAAGTCTATTGCTTCCTTAACGCGATTTGCCTGCTTCACAAAATCGAAAACAGAAATTAAATTCAAAGCAGAATACAACCACCCACATAAATATTGCCACTAAAAATACAAACAAAGGTACAAAAAGTTTATCCTTTTGTATTACATCCAAGTTATCAGATTTGTTTTCAGAGTCTGAAATATTCCTTTGAAATTCACTCTTGCGGTTCAAACGATATGCGAATTCAACCCATTCCATTAATCTGTCCCGAAGACCAGATTGATGTATTCGTTCAATTGTTTCCATCAGCCACTTCCTGTTCACCGTGTACATCACCCATTTCAGATGAGAGGTGCCCAGAGGTTCTTGGACAAATTTACAAGACTTTACTGTTGCCGCCAGTTTCAATGCTAGAAATTTGTAGATGTCTGAATATACTAGTGCATGTTTATCCTGCAAGAAGATTGTTCTGTTTGCGTAGAAGATCAGAGGTGAAATTGTGGAAAATGCTTTCTTAATATCAATTCCTTTTCGAAGGAAAGCATCAGCATGAAAAAATTCGTTGGTCTCCAAACTAGTTGAAGTAGCAATTTTGTAGCCGTCATTTAATAAATCCCTGATTTTTTTATAAACAGGTGGAGGCGTTCCCACAGTTAAGAAGCTCGTAATTGATGTCTCATACAACATGGATACCAATGTCAGGAAATAAATGATACACAAATGAATTCCCTTAATTCGATCACCACCAAATCTTACATGACTTTGTCTCGCTAGCATAGCAACAACACTTCCCATTTCCCGAAGAATCAGTTCAGAATTGATGTATAATTCATTGTGTTGAACCACCAAAGCGGTGATGAAAACAAGAACTGTTGCAAGTATCAAAAGCCAAGCTCCTTTTGAAAATGATCTAGTCCATACGTCCGTTCGAAGACGAGTTTGTTTCAAATGAGTGGTATCGCAATAAATTAATTTTTGACTAGTGGACACGGAAAATTTCGTGCCGGATCTTATTTGAAAAAACTTGAGGTTAGCGTTTGTAACAAATCCCCGAATAGCCTGACTGTCCAGTTTGATGTTTCCGAAACCTTTCTCAGAATCAATTTTTGAAGAGACAATTTTGAACGACATGTTATGAATTTGAGACATGTATATGACTGACATTATAAAAGGGTCGCAATACTGCATGTCTTTTGATTTTAGAACCAAGCGAGCACAGGCGTATCTATCATTTCCGTAATTTTCCTGTAAGTAATATTTTTGAAGTATGGACATATGGCGTGCGTACGATTGATTTAATCCATCTGCTACCCTGAAGAAGTGTCTGTGTCTCTGTACCGGGTTTTCAAGGAAAGCTCCAATGGATTCCTGCAAATATAAAACAATAGAGATATTGAAAGGGCACCAAAGGTTGCCTTAATTTTAAAATGAAATTCCCCGCAGTTTGGCAAAATAGTGTTGACCCTTTAAATATGAAACACACCTTATTTTCAATGCTGCAGTATCCGGCGCAAACCAAGGAGAACTTAACGACATTATTTTCAATTTTTGTCAAGAATTTCATTGCGGGGAAGTACAAATGTGTTTTATCTGTCAACTGGAAATTATGCAGTAACGTATTGTTTCGATATCCAATTAAAATGACCACCGTAAAAGGACTCATCAAATACTGAAACATGTTTCGGAATATACTGTTCCATTCAAGAGGATGAAACGTTCCAAAGATTATTTGATATGGTTGGGTAAACCTATAATCCGCATCAAGTTCTAAATATATTTTTCGAGGAAGTGAAAAACACAGTTTAACTCTCATATTTTCCATTGATTCAAAGTCATTGCTTTCAAGGACCTGTTGCAAAATTGAAGATTGGGAGTGCAGCCACAAAACATATTTCTCAGGTGCGGTTGCTAAATACTTCGTGATTGAATAGAAAGCTTGATTAGCAGCAGAGTTTGGGTTACTCTGCACCGCTACGATGACTTCGACAGCGAAAAGAATGAGCATCATGACTATCATTTCTTGAAATTATGTTTAACATAAATATACTTTGGTTCGTCCAAGCAAATTAATTTTAAGTTTTGAACTAAATCGATCTCGTCGGAAGAAATTCGATTTCAGAATACCACATTGAAAGAAACGTTATTGGAATGCACAATGTCTTTATAAAATCTAGACAATAATGATATATTGTTTAAGAATGGGGATCTTACAATCGTTTACTTTCAATACAAAATCCTCGAGAGTTTTCCAAGTGGGTCACAAAAATACGATGGGACTTCAAGAACCCCATTGTCTCCATGTGGGACTAAATAGAGAATAAAAAATATTTCGTGTATTTTTGGAGACTTTAATTATGAGATTATCAAAAACAGTTTGAATAATTTTGAATTGGATATACAAAGTACGTTTTGCAAAACTATTGCGAATAAAGAATTGTGCCTAAGGATTTCTCCATAAAAGTTTACTACAATTAAGAGCAGAATTGTAAGGGTGGATCAATTTAATGAAAAACTTAAATTCTGACATCAAAAATAGTATTTTTTACCCAACCTGTTTCATAAATCAGAATTACTATAATTATTTTAAGGTAAATGGCAGTTTAAGAGAGAATAAAATTAAGTGATGATATGAATTGAATGATTTATGGAATGAATTAAAGTAAACTTGCGAAAAGGTCCGGCCAAACTTATTCGGGTTTACATATAAGTATTTATTGGCATTTCACTTCATTTCAGTAATTGTTTTCGTACTTATGCCCCGTTGACAGTGCATGCCCAACAGAAGGATTTGCATTTATTTATTTAATCAATCATGATCGTGATTTGAACTGTTGACGGCTTTTATGCAATCGATTGCCCGGACATTTTCTTGTTGACCTTGATGAAAACTTTTCCGTTTCATTTGCATCTTTCAAATCATCGCATAACCCAGAATGCTAAGAAGAAAGTAGAGAGTTGATCAAGTAGAAAATTTAATGGTAAACTTTGAATTTTGGAAGACATAAGCTAAGTCTTTTCAAACACTCCATAATCCCATTCCATTCAAGAATAATTTTAATCTCATTTTTCACATGTGCGTAGCTTCTCTCATGAAACTTACTATAAGTCTTGCCATGTAAAAAGAGTAAAATATGTTAGAAAACTAAATGCTTTTTAAAAGCCCGGCTTAAGATAGCTCTGACTCTTAAAATACACATGAAACAATAGACTTTAAATTTTAGTTAAGTCTCAGGTATATTTTGTGAAATACTTTTAGAAAAGGTATGCGGAGGCGAGGGCTTAATCCCGGCTAATTATAGTTTCTTTTTAACTTAAGCTGTGAAGAGTTGTGTGATTTCAGGATTTCTTTAAGGTACCTCAGAAAATGGATCGTACCTGTGACAATCGCTCATCTTGTTAAATTGCTAGCATGCAAGATGTGAAGCCAATGGTCCTGGGTATAAAAAGACCCTGCTCCCTGTAACTTTTCATCACATTCTTCCACAGACATTCAAAGAATAAAAACCTCAAACTTCTTGTTTTGTCTCAAGTTCCTAAAAAATTCAATTCAAAATGAAATATTTTGTGTGTCTCCTCTCGGTCATTGCCTCCGTACAGGCAAGCAATATCAACAGGCTTGGATGGTCCACTACAACAACTACCACTCTTCCTCCGACCACTGTGGGCTGGGCCCCAACCACTACTGAAGCTCCCACTCCAGGCTGGGCCCCAACTACTGAAGCTCCAACTGAAGTCCCCACGACTGGATGGCCCGCACCTCCTCCTCCAACCACCACTCCCGGATGGCCAGCTCCTCCACCACCAGGCTGGGGTAAGTAGCAACTTCTTCTTAAATTTATTTTAAAAATAACTGTTACTTTGGTAATATGTCCTCATTTTAAACTTTTGTCTTTTGCAGGACCACCACCACCAAGCTCCATCAGCGTTGACCTATCTGGAGAACTAGCCGCAGTTGGAGCAGGTTCCGCATCTCAGGATCACGCTGAACTTGTATTAATTCATGGAGACAGTTCAGTCCCTGCTGAACTTCTATTTGACTCTGCCGGAGAAGCGGCAGTAGTTCAGGAAGGATCCATTTCTCAAGTTGCCAGTGTGACTCCAGATGATGCTATATCAATTAACGCTGTCTCCGTCGGTCAAGGAGCCATAGCTGACAATGGGGTCAGTCTCATTGCCTCTGGCTTGGATATCCTCAACCAACAGTCTGCAAATGCTGCTGCTGCAGGTGAAGGTGCTGAAGCTGCTGCTGCCACAACGTCCATTGTAATTTCGTGACCTAAAAATATTTCTAGGAAGATGTTTTAAAATGTTAATTTTAATTAGTGTATTTTTTGAAAAATAAAAGAAAATCATGCTACATTCATACACTGTGGTTTCATCAGATTTAATATTTCAACTCTTTCATGATAAATTGTAACGATGCAAGGTTAAGTATCTGGAAGTTGGACACATTCAACCGAATAACAGCTTTTTTGCCAAATAACTATGTTTGCATATTGTTATGATGCGTGCGTAATTGCAAAAAATCATGAGCACACAAGCCTTGCATTTATTTACCCTCTCAAGGACATTTCTTTAAATATTGAGCATACAATTCAATATTGACGCTTAGGTACTTCTTTTGACCTCCAAGGACAGGGAGGAGTCCAAAGGTGGATCTGATACCCGAAAATCTCTCCAATTATAAAAACCATACAACCAAAAACGAAGTGCAAGTACATGATGAAGATAACCCAAAACTCTTCGAAATTCATAGCATCATCACCTCCTTTCTCACGAAAACCTCTTTGAATCTCACTCCCTTTTATACTGTAGCTGTAGGATAATGGATTCCACGAATATTTTTGAAATGTTTTATGCGTTTTAACTTGATTCATTATTATGGTTTGAGTGAGGACATTATAATTCCTGCTAAACTTTGTAAAAATTCCTGACTCCTCAATAGCCGCCACCATGCGTTCATAAGTCTCCAGGAAATAGTATCTCTGTTTGGAGAACCACAAAGCTGGCTGGATTAGAATTGGGGGATCATTCAAATTCTCCACAATTTTCCTCCGTCCAAAGACTTTTAGAAGTGGGATGAGGAAACTGGGACTGTGATGTCGCTTTAGTCCAATTACATTGTAGAGAAGAGCAAATCTTCCTCCTGTACTGCAGTAACTTGGATTCCCCCCAATTTCCAGTTGCCGAAAAATAGTGGTGCATTTTGTATTATTTGACTTCAAAACGGACTCCAAAAACTGAACCTTTCCATTTGAAGTCAAACGAAGGATTTTAATTTTGCTGAGAATTTTTTGCACAAAATCTAGTTTCATTTGAGGATTCTGCGTTGCAGAATCATTCAAGGTGGTGAGATGATATTCCAGTTGTCTAGAAAGATCTCTTTCCGCGACCACTGATATTGCCTCAGGATGAGTTCCATTCAAAATGATTCTGGGGTCTTTGAATAGATCTCTCATTGTTTGAGGTATGTCCCGAGGTTCAGGGTTTTTCGTAAGATTTGAATACATCATGGACGTGTATAAATTCCTTAGGGCAAATGTGCTAAATAGCCACGTCACCAAAAGCCAGACATTCCTCCAATCAAGGATCTTCCAAATTTTATCTTCTTGTTCAAGCAGCACCGCCACAAGATGAAATGTTATATCCACCGTCCCTAGTTTTGACGTCAAAATCCTCAAAATTAAAGTTAAAATTGATAACGTTACAAGCAAAAGGATCCAAGTAATGAAAGGCACCGGTGATACAATATCAGAGAAATTCGACTGCAACTTCTTTGAAACTTCGTGGCTCCCCAGGACAACGGCAAACCTGAGTCCATCGAAATGTGCACCAGCCGACATGGGAAACCCCTTTGTGCCAAAGTACATATCCTTCTCGTTAGAAATGGCATTGAGGTAAATGATGAAGGAGGCCATGTTCTCATAACATTTGTATGATGTGCAATTCAACTTCTCAAGAATCACCATGCCCGTACATTCTTCTTCTACAACTTGTACCATCGATTCGGTTTAGTATTATCTCATTCTTAGTGGCAAAACCAAAGTTATTTATGTTCCCGTTAAAATTAATCCAAATTTTTTGAAAGTTTTCCAAGTCCTCTGGAATATTTTGTTGCATTGGTTCAAGTGTTGCGTGCCTCATTGTTTCTGCGTACGCTTGATATATCACCGTTCTAGGACTTATATCCATTTTTGAACAAGAGAAGCACCCGATGTAATACTTTTGTCCTTCATCGGCTTTGCCTGAAATTGCGAGGATGACCTTGGAGCTATGCAGGGATTCTGGCATGAATGTGTGGAAATTCATTTGACTCCCAGACACATTTTTCGGTAAAGACACTAGTGCAATGACGTACTCAGGATACAAGATCGTTTCAAAGTGTCGTAGTAAGTACATTAAAAAGTCTAGTCCAAAAGGTGGAAATGGGGAACGCCTCCACTGGAATTTGGGGAAGATGTAGCGTCCTAAACCAAGCCAAGGTGGGGGCTTCATCAGTTCAGAATTTAGTTGGGAATTTGACTCTGGAACTATGGCGAGACGGGCAATGCATACTTTTTGGTATCTAAAAATATTTCAAGTCTTAAATAAATACGTACAGTTCGAATAGATCAAATATTCTACTTCTAATTTCTTACCTCTGTGCGGAAAGTACAAGATGATAAATGTGCGTAATGTCCGAATAGAAATTTAATGTACGAAGGGATTGATTATAACTCAAGTTTGATTCAAGTAAAGTGCTTTTTAATGCGACAAAGTGATACTTCCTTTGGATCATTTTAATTACCGTATCTCCAGTGGAACGGGGTCCTCTCCAAGATGGATATATTGAGGTGAAGTGGAAGGTGCAAGTAGAAAATATTTTGAGAAAGTCTAGATCAAATGGTATATGGGGAGTCTTGAGATGTTTGGAAACGCACCAAGAGGAGAAAGGTGCAATGGAAACTAAAATAAAGAATATTTTCAGAATAGGCATGATTATTTTTCAGTAGAATTTCTTGGCTATGCTATAATGTGAGTGAATATGTGAACCCTAAATGTGAAATTGGTTAAAGTAAACGATGATGTGTAATTGAGTTTGTAAAGTTTACTTTCTGTTATCTCAAGTACTTCAATCAAACGGGAAATGGCATAAGTAAACATTTAATCTTTCAATCTGACATAAATAAATAAAAAGCTGTTGAGAAGCTGTAGTTGCGTACATGTAGTTAACATTAACCTTATTGAAATGTAGAAAAATAAAATGAAATAAAAATGCTGGTTTTGTGAAGTAATATAAATAGGAAACGCAAAACATAGTTTCGATGACAATACTCGAGTTCCGTTTACTAATCTGTCATTAGAAAGTAGTTAGTTCATTGCACTATTTTTTCCACTGCTTCGTATCAACATCAAAAATGTAAAAATAAAATGTCCGCACACCTGTCAAAAGTGTCACAAACTGTTCATCCCACCGAAAAAAATTCGATTGCTCGTTAAGATTCCAGAATTCTAAAGTAGGTCTTCAGAGCGTCATGGTGATAAATTTTCATGAGTTTGTGTGTCTAATTTATTTGGAGAAACCATAGAATTTAGATATTTTCTTTCTCTTTCTTGACTTTGTGAGCAACGTGCCATTTTTTATCAGTTTCATCAAAAACCCAGCGATTGCCACAGTATTTTTGATCACTACGTTCTTTATTTCGATGACGAAAATCACAATTCCCAGCAAAAGACCGATGAATAGTAAGGTAAACAAAATTACAATATTTCCATTAGCAACGTTTGGTTCCGTTGGTGCACTCACTACTTCCCAAGATTTCGAGTTTACGAATGTATTTTGGAAAAACTCTGACCACCACTCCCAAATTCCCGATTCAATTGAAAATTTCATTCGATGAATTAAATGGGGTGGAATGAGTCCCGTTGCAATGAAAAGTGTTTGAGTTTCTAAGTACGAGTCTTTCCCAATATACGTTTTTGATATACCTTTACGCCTCATAAAATATTGCACGTCTTCAGCCAAATATTCAGGTAAAATTAAAGCAGTTTTGTTACAGGTCATTAAATTTTGAATTAGCATTTTCATTTCCCTCTCTTGAAAAATATTTCTTGCTACAATACTCATCCTCTCACTGTCAATTGGAGGGTATGATTCAGAACGAACCAGTGTCTCGTACGCTTGCAAAATATTTTTTACGATTTCCGTGTCACCTGGATGTACCTTAGAACTTGCTTCAAGCATGTCTGATACATTGACAGCATAATCTATTGCTTTCTCAATATTTAATACATCTTCATAATACGTTATAAGGTAAGAGTCGGCCAACTCTTCTGATCTCTGTCGTATTTCTGATGTTAAGTCGAATATCCAATTTGATTCCGCAATAAAATGGCCATCATTGTAGTCGTAGGTATTGAGCTTGCCAAATTTCCTGAAGGAATGAAAGCAGATACGTATTGTTTTAAAGGAGATCTGTATTTAGTTTAGCTTATATGTATTATGACTCTGAAATGAATCTGACCTGAATGAGGAGAAATCAAAGCTCTGTCGAATAGCTCTTGTATAAACGTTGAACCCGTTCTGAACTAAATCTCCTAAATTTTCGTATGGAATTGATTGTCTAGGTGCGATTACATTATAAACATTTTCGCTCTTGTATGCGTTGCTCAAAACAATGGAGACTAGAAAGAGGGATGTCATGGCTGGAAGTAGTCTGGAATTGTTCATTACTCTCTTGGAGAAAGTATCTCCTTGTTCCAGTAATACCATCAGGATGCCATGTATTTGAGGGTAGAATTGTTCTCCAGTTACTCTTGAAATTAAAAATGCTAGTGCTGTGATAATTAGGATGATGGCAATCCACACATTAAGTTCGAACACCTGAAATTTTTAGTTCGCAATCAGGTCACGGTTTTCAAGGAATTTTTAGGCAGGTCCTCATCTACGGTCACTATTTGCCGGCACAGCGCTACTAGGGCATGCTTAAGAAGTGATGAATTCCAACTTAAATTTTCTTGAAACAAACGAACCAACCTGGACTTGATTTTCCTACATTAACCTCAGAAGAAGTTGCTATGGCAACGTGACCAAAACCTGAACCATTTACCTGACCTGATTGCGAACCTGAAATAATTCATGGGACGCTAGCGCTGAAAACCCCTTGTGACTACACGTAATAAAACGCAGTGCAGTAAGCTTATTAGACATGAACAAAGTCTTCACAGATTGTGAGTCATTGGCCAAGAGAAAAGAAAAATCCGAAAATTGGTTTCCTGTTTTAGGAACTTGTGGGCGTTGAGAACTCCAAAAATCTTCAATTTCAAACAGAGTTCTTCCATCGTGTGAACAATACTTATAAACAAAGATGGTATCTCGTGAAAAGGAATGATTAGCTAAAATGGATTTCCACAAATGAGCGTATGCATGCTGCAATTTTGCATTTGGATTGGAAAATGGGATATCAACAGGAGAACGAATATCACCTGAGTTGATTACATTGTTGCACTGACTCATATGATAGGCTAAAGTATTTTCGTACTTTTCACTTTTGAGATCCATTCCAGACGTGCGTATTAAATTGTTCTTGTAGTCCCAGTGAATTAACTGATCACGATTTGGAAATCCAAATTTTTGTAGGGTTTCCAAGTCATTGAACGTTATTGGTGTAATCTTAAGGCAATCTACTGTTTCGTAGCAAATTTGAAAAATTTGCACTTCAGAAATTAAATCCTTTTTAACGTACATTGAAACGAAGAGTTCGTGGGAAACGTCTGGTTTCACTCCGGAGAAAAAATGATTTTCTTTCCCCCAATTCAAGAAACGTAATACATTTTGTCGCTGGGAAACTTTGTCTCGGTGTCGGTCCTTATCATTCATCACAAATATGGTGAGAGAAGAAGCGGATGATGGAAACATGTTGTTCAAGTAGAATTTTCGAATTGGATACCGAAACAGGGTGGCATGTGTTGAGTATATTGTTTGACTCAGAAGCTGAAGAGGTGGGAAAAGCACAAAGTGTGCCAGACAGTTCCACGACTTTGTTGATACTGACATTTTTGTAATATTTATTCCTAAGCAAATATCGCTTGGAAACTTCTTTGAGTCTGTTGGAAGCCATCCCGTGAAGAAGGATTCATGACTTTTGCAGTTGATATTCGCCGTCGTTATTGTTCTATCAGAATATGAATCATTTTCAATTGTTGAATACGACCCAAGCCATGTTAATGCATGATATTCTCTATCTCGAAAGTATTCTACTGTAGGACGTCCTATTAAAGCGTTGGGTATTGGTGTACGAATGATTATTGGGTAGTCTTGTTGAAACACGTCAACGTTATCATAGTTATCCAGTGCTATTAAACACTTCTTGTTCGAAAATGGCTTTAGAAATGATCCCAGATTTTGGATTGCGTTATTCGAATTAATGGATATGTTATAGTTATAAAAGTTTGAGGTAAAATCAGTACTCAATATACGTGAGCTGTTTGTTATGTTTAGGTCAGCAAGTGGCACTAATTCTGCATTTTGCGAATCTTGTAATAAACCAAAAATCAAAGAAAAATATGAAATAGTGCAAATCGCAATTGGATTTAATAGAGCCATATGCATTTTATTGTTTTTAAATTTCCTTTTTTCGAGTAAAAGTAGGACTTCAAGCAAAACTTAGACTGCAGAACATCAAATGTACAATAACTTATTGAACAAGCACACCGTCAATGAAATATATAAATATTTAATTTGAATGGCCATGAATCATGAATGTACCTCTACTAATGCCTCGTGTTTTCCCAGTCTTCCTTGTTTCTTGTTTGCATTACTTTTAAGCATCGCTCAATAGTCTTTTCATGAATCCCCGTTTCAATTCACATTTAAAATCGACTAAACTATAGCTTTGAACTGCATATACGTAAAAACAAGAAATGATTTCGAGTAGATTACAAAACATGTGTCGGCATAAGGTTTAGATTTAAATACCGCATTTTTTTAAATCTAAACCCGGTGTACTTTACAAACCATGAAAACCAAATCCCAGAAAAAAATTATGCATTCAAACAATCTTTATTAATGTTGTATAATAACGGACAATTGTAGGAAAGTGTGAAAAGTCTGTTTAACTAATTTCTCAGATCATTAAACAAGTAATTAAGTTATTTAGTATCGCGTTCAAATCCTTCAGAACACGATCTTTTGAAATTGTGTAGATAATGCCGCACTGCATTTTTAATGCCTTCATTGCTTTCTCTGAACCCTGCTAATATTTTCCATGTTTCTTCGTTTCCTCAAAAAATTCTCAGAGACATTGTGGCTATCACAACATAAGCCCATGTAAACGAGCAATAACAACGCAGTTTCATTCCCAAGAACAATAAAAAAGAAAGTTAGCGTGACAGGCCAATACATGTAGTTTTTGATGGAACCTATTAAAAATGCAACAGTCGCGACATGACTAAAAAACGATATAATTAAGTAAAAGGAATGGAAAACTGGTGCAAGGTATTTGTGGCACAGAAAAAGTCTCATGTACAAATGGTGGATGCAAGTACCAAAGACCTGATTGGAAATCAGGAGGGTGGTTGCAAATAGATCATAGCAGAAGAGTCGACAATTATCGAGAAGGATAAGGAAAATAAAACATCGTCCACCTCCTACCACAATCAAAATATTATTTTGCACGTAGCCCACAAAATATATGAAGAATTGTAAAAACAACTCGAAACCACTAGTGTCCGCTCCCATGAGACGAAGCAAGTCACGAAGGAAATACCTGAAGGGATCACACTTAAGAATGAAGCATGCAATGATTCCGTAAAATGGAAACGGCGCGATGGTCAACGTTACTGCTAATGTGACTAGTGAATAACGTTTTGCACGGGTTTGGTGTTTCACATATTCATTCGTTGTCCGCTGACTTGGACCAAGTAGACGGGTTAGTGCTATTTTCTTTAGAAGGAGTAGCTGGTTAT
This sequence comes from Seira musarum, assembly GCA_027743895.1. Classification (NCBI taxonomy): domain Eukaryota; kingdom Metazoa; phylum Arthropoda; class Collembola; order Entomobryomorpha; family Entomobryidae; genus Seira; species Seira musarum. The sequence continues at coordinate 13,009 of JAHZMX010006235.1, read as the reverse complement.
AACCGTTCGATAAATCTTTTCCGTTTGACTCTTGAACGACGCGGAGGACGCATGCGCCTAATGCTGCTGCTAAGCCGCTTACAGTCAGCATAGTCCCTGCGAGAAAAAAATGTAAGCCATTTTGTGAATACTAAAAAGTTCAGAATCATTTTGATTACTGTGTTTTTTTTTAAATTTCGTACCACCGACGTCCAATTCTTTGTACACTTCGTCATTTGCAGGCAGGGTCAGCTTCCGGTACAAGACAAATGGTGCCTCGATTAGTCCATAGACAGCCATAAATGTTGGTTCAATAACGTGGAGGAATTTATGTTTCGACGTCAACTGCGTTGAATATTGTAGTTTTGCATCATATTTCACTAAACTCTTTTTAGTTTTCTCCGTCCCGATTTCAAATTGTAGGGGTGAGGGTATCAAATTCAGAAATAATTTCTGAAAATACTGCACACAATCCAGAGGAGTTTTGTCAAGAAATTGTCTAAACTGTATTTGTGGAATGGGGTAAATGGAGCGTTTATTCAGAAACGAAAACATTTTTGCGTACTTGACAAGGAAATTGAAATTCATACTGTGAGAGCAGTAATGAATATTTCTTAGAAATGAATATCATGGACTACAAATTATTCGTGATTGGTTAACCAAATTTTAAACCATATTGACATGTAAATTATTTAAAAAATTAATGTTTTGCTAAAAACTAAATTTATTTAGCTAATGGGTTTTGTTCATCCTAATTGTTTTTTTATTTCTTAATTTAACTTAAAATCAGTTTAATTCCGCGCACATGTTCAGTAAAGACAGATAATAATGCTTAAAATAGCTCATCTTTTATATTAGAAACCTTAATCTATTTTGTTCGGTAATGTTAAACAATTTATATGCCAATTTTTGCTTGCAATTGGTACACACATGCATGCGTGGTCACTTGATGACATTTATTAATTTAACTTAGTCCTTTGACCATATTATCTCTTCCCATTTTACGGAATCATTGCATGAAGTGTGATTCCTACACCTATTTTCTTCATGATTTGTTTCGTCTCTTGGGACCAAACACGAGCGGATTTGAATTGGTATTATTCTAAATAATGAGTAAATCGGCTGCCAAATTGCTCGAATAATGACTCTTGTGTATGCTAAGATCCTCGAATTATACCGTGTCCTTCTAGCAAGATGGCTTTTTTTTACAATTTTAACCTAGTCACACACGCATGCGCAAACAATTGTCACCACTGAATACGGATATTGTTTAAACCTGGATTTTTTTAATTTGCACATTTTGCTAATGTAATAATCATGTAATATTTAACATGCATGTAAATCATCATAAGAATTTTATGTGACCTTAAAAAACAATTATGTAAGGAAGTGAACTCAAAATTCATCGTCATGAGTTCATTAGGGTGTACCGAATACCCCACTGATAACTTTAAACTTTAAAAAATAACTTTATTCCATTTGATAGAAGTGTAAGATGCAAGCCTTACATACAATTATTAAAATCAGTTTCTTATATCTTAACAGCAAAGTTCGAAGGATTGAATAACAAAAGTGTTTGATAAACATTGGTATAATTTCTTTAAAAAAATCATTTTATATTAGTAAAAGCGACGCACTCATTTTGCTGCTTTCATACTGCGTTTTGCAATGTAACTATTTCGTCCAACTGATAATAGGTAACTGCCAAATTCGGTCATGTATCGGACAATCTTTGCAATATGTAAAAAATATATTCGCTTCACAATCTTTCTGGCCGTTTGACAAAATACATTTTGTATTTTAATGTCTACGAGTATGAGTATCACAATGGCAAATGACAAACCCACAAGCAATGTGACGAAGATAACCTGACAATTCCCAAATATCGAAGGTGGAGTGAATTGGAAGTTTCCACTGTAGTCGAATTTCTCTGTCATTAAGTTTTTGTACCTCAACCATAACCCGTTTTCTCTCAATGCCCTAATTCTGTACTCTGTGGTTTCGTCAATTTTTTGTCGCAGATCAATGTTCACACTCCCAGTGTTCATATTCAATGCTCCAACATACATTGAATCCTTCATCGTTGCTTCATCTTTAAGCAGCTTGATCAAATGACGTTCGCAATACAATTGAGGCAATATTAATGCTTTCTTGTCACACTTTCGCAATGTCTGATACAGTTCGTTTTGCTCGAATTCCTCAAACCTAGACCTCCAGTTATCGTATGCGGAGTCATTGTTCATAAATTTGGGAAACATCTGAAGAGTTCTTGGGTCCCATGCTATCGAAGACCAAGTCTCATCTGATATGCTGTCGTCCGAATGCAATTTCCAGATGTAGGCTTCATGGGATACCTTTGCGTAATACCTACGGGTAAAGTTAGAGCCAATGCGCTCTATTCGAATGAATGAGTTGTCAATTTTTAATGAGAATTTTTTCATACGATTTGTAAGAGCAAAAAATTCGAAATCTTTTACCACCGGAGACAATCTACTAAACTTATCGAAACCATCACGAATAAGTTGAGTGATTTCAGTGTAGGCCTCTTACTTTCTAGGTGAGATTATATTGTACACGTTCTCATTTTTGTATGCATTGCTAATTACAATTCCTGCGAGGAGAAGGCTTCCAATTAGCCACCGAAGAGGGACAATGTTTGTATGCATTTTTGTAAATGGATCGGATTGCTCTAGAAGCAGTTTTAATGACCTATAAAAACCTGGAAATTGGGCAGTCTTCCTAGATTCTTCTAGACGGAATTAATCACATTTTTTCTAGTCACGTATTTTGACGCTTTTTTCCTTACTGCCATTTCGTACAAAGAAGGCCAAACACGCCTACTGCAAATTGCACAGTATATATTTATGTATGGAACCTAAAGCAAAAATTAATTGAACAAGATTAATTTAGTCATCACGTCACCACCCTTATGCCATATACCAACTGGAGACAGAAATTAGCATGTAAATTTTTTAACGGTTACGAGCAATACTATTCCTTAGCAAGAGCAATTAGAAATGCAGATTCAAATTCTACGCGATATAGTTAAGTCAACACTAATTCATTCAAATACTTAATTTCAAAAAAAATTGTGAGGTGAAATATTGAAGGACGGCTTATGAAATCGGAACAAGTATACCCTAACCCCCGATATTGCATAGGAATTTCGAATGAAGGAGAACACATGACACTTTTTGGAACGAAAATGTGGTTGCTTGTCTTAACCATGCAATTGTGTTGGATAAGATTGGTTTTGCCAGAAGGAAAAAATCAATTATTTATTACCAGACCTAATCGCTGGCGAAATCAATTTTTGGCAAAACAAATATTAAGGTTTTTAATATTTATTCCAAGTGTCAAAGTGGAAAAGAAATAATTGGACTATGGCACCAAGGTTATTAAAATTCGCCACACACAATTTTTTTGGCTAATTTTTAATGGTGTTCCGGTACCAATAAATTCAATCTTGATGATATCGAGTCAGTATAAACAATGATTTCGTTTAAGAACAAAATTTCCATGTTCCATATTCTAGGAATACAGGTTGAACAATTTTTACAGAAAACTCCACTGGATTGTGTGCCATATTTTCAGAAATTATTTCTGAATTTGATACCCACAACCCTTCAATTTGAAATTGGGTCCGAAAGAAATACAAAATGTGTAGCAACTAACGATGTAAAACTATATTATTCAGAAGAGTCGACACACAAACTTTATCACAAAATTGAACTTCCAATTATGGTTATATATGCACTAATTCAGGTACCATTTGTTTTGTACCGGAAGCAAACTCTACCCGCAAATGACGAAGTGTACAAAGAACTGGATATTGGCGGTAAGTTTTTCTGAACTAAAACGTAGCTAATTAGTTCTGGCTTAAATGATCAGGGTTGGTGATTTCAATTTCATTTGGATTTCCAACGTTTGCAAAATTTTGTAAAGTACTAAATTTACATGTCAAGAACTCTTTGTTTTCAATATCTAATTATTTTCAAAATACAAAAAAAAATTCGTTTTTTCAGGGACTATGCTGATTGTAAGCGGCTTCGCAGCAGCATTAGGCGCATGCGTCCTCCGCGGGGTTCAGGATTCAAACGGAACAGAGTTATCAAACGGTTATAACGAACTAATTCTTCTTAAGAAACTGGCACTGTCCCGTCTAATTGGTCCTCACCAACGGACAACGAAAGAATATCTAAAACATAAAAAGCGTACAAGGCTTTATTCACTAGTCACATTAGCAGTAACGTTGACTATCGCGCCCTTTCCATTTTACGGAATCATTGCATGCTTCATTCTTAAATGTGATCCCTTCAGATATTTCCTTCGTGACTTGTTTCGTCTCATGGGAGCGGACACTAGTGGTTTCGAGTTGTTTTTACAATTCTTCATGTATTTTGTGGGCTACGTGCAAAATAATATTTTGATTGTGGTAGGAGGTGGGCGATGTTTTATTTTCCTTATTCTTCTCGATATTTGTCGACTCTTCTGCTATGATCTATTTGCAACCACCCTCCTGATTTCCAATCAGGTCTCCGGTACTTACGTCCACCATTTCTACATGAGACTTGCTCTTTGCCACAAATACCTTTCCCCTGTTTTTCATACGTTTTACTCAATTATATCGTTTTTTAGTCATGTCGCGTCTGTTGCATTTTTAATGGGTTCTATAAAAAATTACATGCATTGGCCTGTTATGCTAACATTAATTTTTATTTTTCTTGGAATTGAAACTGCCTTGTTGTTAGTGGTTTACATGGGCTTGTGCTGTGATGGTCACATTGTTTCTCAGCGTTTTCTCGTGAAAAGAAGGAATATGAAAAATGTCGGCAAAGTTGAAAGAAAGCAATGGATTGCAATGAAGACATTAAAAATACAGTGTGGCATTTTCTACACAATTTCAAAAGAATGCGTCCTCAAAGATTTAGACACGATACTCAATAACTTGATTACTTGTTTAATGATCTGAAAAAAGGGAGAAAAATTAGAATCAATTTGAAGTTCATATTCTCGGCTCCACCTTCCAATTTTTTTTATATTTTACTCTTTTAGTAATTGTTTAATACAGGTATTATTGCATACTGTTTTTATAAAGGCATCTGTCGTTTATGCCGTTAGTCAAAATTAGGAAACAGTTTATCTTTATCTCTTATTTTTTGAGCATTTACAAAGTAATCGGAAGATTAAAATGTTAATCTATGATCGCTTGAGCCGGACAAAATAAATTATCAATTTTTTTCTGACAACAATAAGTATGCATTTCATTATATCATTCCAAGCCAAACTAGCATAAATGTTACTCACTTTATTCTTGCTCACACCTTTATCTCTAATGTTGAGACCTATGGATTACTAAACAGATGAGTGAGTACGGACATCGAGAACTGCGGAAAAGTGAGATGTCAAAAGTGGGGGAATTAGTGGCGTAATTTACAAATCCTGTTTCACCTAAATTTAAAAATAATTTGACTGATGGAATTTCAAGCTTTTAAGTACAGCGATCAAGATGGTAAAAAACTGATATTAGGTACGAATTGAATGCACTCGAAATCCAGGTGATAGTTAAATGATTAAGTTGATTAGATAACCATCGGCGCAATAAATCATCCCATGCTTGATATTTTGTATGCCACTTCGTTTCGTGAGCTTTACCAGTAATTTGTACAGTTTATTACGTAGCTGAGTGTAGCTAAGCGACTATTGAGATTGACGCGACCCTACTTATGTCCGTCTGTCTGTCCGTCCGTCCGAGTGATAACTTTCGAACAAGGTCACCGATTAACCTCAAATTTGAAACAGAGCTTCCTTGTGTACTGAGGACCTTCCCTATTGTTTTTCAGAGTTTTAGGTCAACTATTAACGGCAGGGTCAACGGTAGAATTTTTTTAATTTGTAACATAGCTTGTGATAGCTCATTCGAAAGTCCTTTAAAAACTAAATAAGACTACTACATTAAAATTCATATGAAGTATGCATCTTATGGCAATTTATGGGACATGATGGACAACAGTATCAACAAGACATTATAACAGGATGAAAAAGATAGCATTAAAACCTTTACTCAGCTACGTCCTTATCGCTGTTTTAACTGCAATAGTTGTAAATATGTATTTGATACGTGGACTAAAAGTATGTTTGTGCCGGCTAGTATTTTTTAAGTAGTAGCTTTGGCAAATTTAAGGTTCTGAATTTTTCTCTGCGACGGAAATATTCTGAAATTTTGCACAACACTTTAGCGAAAATAAGTTGAGCATTTACCGAGACGGATTGCAGTTCTTTACTCACTTGTGGTTTCAACTTTGATGATGGGAGTGGTCATTTTATTAATAAATGCCATTGCCGTTATTACGGTGGGCATTGCATCACCGGCTGGAGAAAGATCATTCTTACTTGGAAGTGGTAACCAAGCCTTTAAACCATACTTATATAATCAAGTTTCATGAATGCATTGATCGCGTAAACTAAAGTTTAAAAAAAATACTTGCAGCTGACAACAAATTTGATGAAGACATCCGCTTCGCCGGATCTGTGGACGGCAAAACATTCTTCGCTATATCCAATCCCATTGAGAACGTGAGCAATTTTAGCGTATGTAAAACTAATTTCGTAATTTGTAGATGCATTAATTCAAAAATTGGTTTCAGGATTGGTTTTATTCTTTGGAAGCATGCAAGGCAAAGGACATGAAACTTGCTGAATTAACGTCGCAAGCTCAGGTGGACGTAATTCATCAAATGTCGAACTCCAGCCAAATCGAGAGTATTGGTGGGTCAAAGTCATACAGATAATTAAAAGTCTTTGAACATTACTTAATTGTAAGTATGAAACATTAATTAGGCTACTGGGTTGCTGCCCGTGATGCTTGGGAACCAAGACAGTTTTCGTGGAACTCAACGGGCAATGAAGTTAAGGACATCAATGTCCTGGTCCGTACGTATATTCTTCCAGAACCACAAACTTGTGCATGGTTCTATCCTCGTCAAGGTGTGATGGTACCAACGTTGACAATAACTCCTTGCACCACAAAGCAAAGATACTATCTGTGTGAAGTCCCCACATCATCTTATTCCATATGGTCAAAATATATTTAAATTGTATAGCATAAAGTAAAGGCTACAAATAGTGTAGGTACAGCGGGTGTGCTTCTTATCACGGAAGTTACTGTCCCGTTTGGCGAGGCCAAAAGCAGGTCGGATTATTGGTGCCGGTGGCAAAAATACTAAATGGAACGACACATATTATGAAACTCCTTATTTTCATTCAAATGTCGCATTTCTACATTCATTTAGTTACTTGAATTCATTGCGAAAAGCTGTCGCACACGGAATATCTAAAGGTATCACAAATCGTGGTGAGGTGTGAAGAAATGTGATACCTTTAGATATTCTGTGTGTGACAGCCTTTCGCAATGAATTCAAGTAACTAAAAGAGTGTAGAAATGCGACATTTGAATAAAAATAACGATTTTCATAATATGCCTCGTCCCATTTGATTTTTTTGCCACCGGCACCAATAATCCGACCTGTTTTTGGCCTTGAAAATAATTGCAAATTGTAACATCGAAATATTAAAATGAATTATGTTAAATAACGTTCCGTAAGTGCGTATTAATTTATGCAAATAATCCCTATTCCCTTCCACTATTCTGGCTGTCTAATGTTATCACTTTTTAAAGTGCTGCACGAAAGTCGAATCATTGAAGTAATTTATGAAAGAAACTAAAAAATGTACTAAAAATGTTACAACTCGTATTAGAACAATTAAAGGCTAATGAATTTAAATTCATCCTCATTGGTTCATTGGGATGCCCCAATGATTCGTAAGGTATATGCAAAGTACTGTCGTTGCAGCTTGCAGCTACGAGATTCATATGAAATTTAATTTGCAAAGAAAAAAAGCTATTTTCTATAGATATCAAATTATGCTAAAGATTGGAATTTAATTGAACGTTATTGATTACATGGAAATATTTTTTTTCGAATATGTATACTTTTCTTCAAATAATTTGTATACAATCAAGCAAGATTAAAATGTTTCTAGCTTATTTCCAGCTCTCAATTTTTGCCAAACTTGTTTCCTTGAATTTCTCATCCAAAAATTTCCTGAGTAAGAGATTAGCGGGTAAACGATTAACAGAACTCAATTGTCCCACATATTCCTCCATGACTTTGTCTACAGCGTTAATAGCATAAATATATTTTGCTTCAGGGTTTCTACTGAATTCAGTTACTCCTTCCCACATATTGTGAGCCATGCTAATGGTATTGAAAAATTGGATTGAGCTAGCCTTGGACAAATCAATGTGGCCATTAGTAACCCCGTAATTTTCAATTATGACAGCTTGAGTGAATCCATTGTTGATATTCCCAGACGACCACCACTTCCCTTCCGACTCAATTTTTGCCCTGTTTTTGAACAGGTATGCGGTTTAATTTATCCAAAATTCACCATTCCACTTTAACGATTGATGGAGATCGAAATCAATTGATTTTGTTTTCGTGTCGGCTTTATTAACATTCACATCGTATACTTTAGGGGTGGCCATATCCGTGAGGATCCAATTGCCAAACGTATGAAGTCTTGGTGGTAGTTAAACGTAATGGCCCTTCCTCTACTGGATACGGATCGAGATTGTTTTCCTTAATCCAACGGGGAAATTCCTTCAGTTTTGCTGTAAGGAAGTTTTTCAGTTCATTTCGAAAAGTGAACGTTAAGAACTTTGAAAAAATAAGATTTTTAATTTAATATTTAGTACTTACCAAGGCAGAGAACCAAAAGTGAGGTTCCTTTCATTTTTAGTTCGATCAGATTTTCGTGGTCGATGTGTTTGTGAAAATGGGTTTGATTGGAATGCTGAGAACTGAGGACTTCTTATAATATAGGTGGTCTCATAATTTCTTTCCAGCAAAAATTTGCCAACATTTTGCAAACTATGGCATAAAATCTACATAGTAACGGCTACGGCCTGACACTCATGTACTTGAATATTTTCGAAGTGTTTTACAACGTAAACGTGTAGTTCGCTTAAACGCTTGATCTATTTCTAAAATGAAATAGAATCACATTTAAGTTTTAGGTGGTCTCAAAATTTCTTTCCGCACCTTATATGCGCACGGAGACGGAACCGGAGGTAGACTTTTGTTATGAGTCATGAAACCGCAATTTAAGCACAACGCAACTGATTAAACTGAAAATAGTTGTTTTATTTGTTGAACCAAGTTTCGGTAAGCATTTCTGTATCATTGTGTCGAAAACAAAAATACATGTGTAGTTTTGATATCGACAATGTGAATATTACTGTTATTCTCACACGGATTTTCAATATCGTCGATAGCTCTGAAGCGGATTTTAAATCCAATTACATAATCCACATGAACATGAAGAAATTAGTTTATGGGGCAACAAGGGATACATATGAATTCTTCCGGACTGGCCATCATTTGTTGCTCATCCCTCGATTTGTAAAATTCTCCAGAATTCGTAAGGCTCATGAATTGCACAAACATCAGAAGAATCAAAGGGATTGAATACTTTTTCGACTTTTTGCACCAGATTGAATAGGAAGGGACTGCGAATGCAGAATATTGCTATCGCAATTTGATTTAGTCTTTAATTTATTAATATCTATCAAGCTCTAAACTAGTACAATTATAAACATTGAAGTTTGAGAAAAGTTTTAAAAGACACTTAACCGACCTTTGTTAACTTCATACTTCGTTTCGTCTTTAAACTATTTCCTTCCCTTAAAAATATATGACGGCCAAAGCGGATCATGTATCGAAAAATCTTCGTCAAATATAATAAATGAATTTGCTTTGCAATCTTTTTAGTAATTTGATAAAATAAATTTTGGATTTTTATATCAAAAAGCATGAGTGTCATAAGGGCAAATGACCAACCTACAAACAATGTGATAAAAATGACCTGACAGTTCCCAAATATTGAAGGTGGATTGAATTGAAAAGTTCCAGTGTTGTCCACATTCTCACTAATTGCCATTAATTTCTTGTACCTCAACCATAGTCCATTTTCCCGCAACGCCCTAATTCTGTACACAGTGGTTTCGTCAGTTCTTTGTTGCACATCGATATTCACACCCTCCATACTCAAGTTCGGAAATGACCCAACATATATTGCATCTTTTGATTTTGTTTCATCTTTCATCAAATTGATAAAATGACGATCGCAAAACAATTGGGGCAATATCAACGCCTTTTTGTCACAACTCCGCAATGTCTCGTACAACTCAGTTTGCTCCAATTCTTCAAACTTTGACCTCCAATTGTCATACGTAAAATCGGAATTACGGTAAGCTTTCACGAACTTGCGAATGAGCTGAAGTGTGTTTGGGTGCCACCTTACGAAGGACCAAGCTTCATCTGGTATCCATATGCTACTATACAAATTCCAGATGAAAACTTCATGATAGAAGTCATGCTTATAATTATGACCAATTTTTTGTGAGACAATGCTAGACCTGTTCATTTTCAATGCAAATTTACTTGTTTTATTTATAAAAACATTGAGTGCGAAGTCTGTCTCTGACGGGTTCAATCTAGTGAACACATCGAAACCATCACGAACAAGTTGGAAGACGTCCGTGTATGGTTCCAATTTTCTCGGTGAGATAATATTGTACACGTTCTCATTTTTGTATGCATTGCTCACTACTATTCCTGCGAGAAGAAGGCTTCCAATCAGCCATCGAAGAGATACAATGTTCGTATGAATTTTTGTGAAGGGATCAGACTGTTCCAGGAGCAATTTTAATGACCTAAATAAACCTGGAAATTCGGCAATTTTAGAATTTTTATGAAATGGGTTTATGCTATCATACGCCCGTTGTACAAGATATGCAACGAATGGAAATAGGACAACCATGAAGATCAAAATGATAACCCATGTTTTGGCATCAAAAATACTGACCAGCTCTTTGAAAGCCAAGGGCTCTTCTAGTGGCCTACCACAACTCACAAAATTTAATGATTCGACAGACTCTTGAAATTTGTATGGGGTGTATCTATTTTCAAATGATAAGAGCCTTGTTTCTCCAAACATAAATCCGTAGATGAAAAATGGGTACGGTTCCTTTACAACGTTGTTATTTTCACAACGGATTGAAAAATGAGGGTTTGCCATTTGGAACATTTCAATATCACCTTCCTGCTCTGTTATAACCAAGCTATGGTTACCCATAACGACGTCCTGCCATACCAAATAGAAAATATTTGTTAAATACTTTTCCTGGTTTGCCTCTAGGTATGTGAGCGATGAGAATTTGCGTTTATGGTTGCACAATCTGGCAATCATGGTCTCTTGTACTTCAAAACCAGGATGTGACAGTCTATCAATCGTCCACGGGATTTCTTCCGATTTAAATGCAAACAATTCAAAACTTAGGAGTACTTTTTGATCCAACGTATTAAAGATTGGGCCTCTATCTATTATTGTTATTGCATCTCGTTTGTTCTTTTGCAAAAGAGAATTTCGACGTGGTTTTAGAAGAACGAAGCTTTTCAGAACTATGGAGGAACCATTGGTGCGCGTTGAGATGAGAAAGTACCTTTGCATTGAAATGCTGGCCCTGAAAGTATTCACAAAAATCAAAGCTGTTAAACTTCAATAACGACGTAAGTTGGAACTTTCTTACCCTCTGCTAATGAATGCGAGTCCATGTTTATATACGAGATGACTTATCCATCCTGCTGTCAGCTCATGGATCCTGTCATTCCTCAGTGCAGAGTTTTTCATGACCAAAAAACAGTTATCCGTGACTCGGTGAACTGATTCATGTTCATGATCAAACCACATCATGTTTTCCTGGTATCGCTCACGCATGTCGTAATCCAATAAAATAGGATCCGGAAATAAGTCCAGGTAAGTGATGCAAGTCCATGGCCGTCGATTTCTTGTGGAATAAAAGTTCATCCATAAGCGTCGCTTTCTACTCATGACCTCATACTTTTTGGGTGGACGGCTGTCGGATATGATGTACTGTCGCACTAGCCAAGGATTTGTGCTGTTTACGCTAATGTGAAAGACTATTCTGTGCTGCCTCAAAATAACTGGTACTGTAGGTGGATAAAGATCGATATCAATGAAATTTGTTATTACTATCGCACAAGTTTCAAAATTGTTCAGCAGCTCGTTAATATGTACAACGGAGTTAGTCTCAAATGATTCTGTTCTCAGAAAATATAGATGAAAATATAATAAGAAATAAGCAAATTGGAGACACAACATTTTTGTTGTGAGGAAAAACTTTTCTTTTATAAAAAAATCATTTTTTCACAGATATTTTTTTGAACGAATGAACAAATTAAAACATAGTTACTATATAGTCTGCAAAAAATTGTGTGGTTTGGCATGCTATAGCCCCGAGTAAATGCAATGATAGTTATCGCATGGATAATCTTTGCTTTCAAATTACTCGATCATATATTTTTTCTACCGTAAGGTACCTTGTGGGGCAGTTCCTAGGAAAGCATTAGGAAAATTAAAATCTGCACTAGATTTTTCCAGTACCGTGCTTGTTACTAGCCACTTGTGTGTTTGCTTGAACTATTCTGAATTCAAATATATTTAACGTCCATGATTAAGTTAAAGTTTTATTTGTAAGAATCATGTTAACTTGTTGGATTTAGTTACACAGGCAATGTTGAAATGAAATTGTAGTCCAAAAAATCGTTGTTGAAATAGTAGTATTTCAGAAGAAATACTGCCCTTTCCATCTTTGATTGTAAAATGTAATTTATATCCGTCATAATGTACTTTGGAACATTGGACAAAGCGTATTATGCTTTGCAATATTGGCTACGTAGGCTCAGCCTGACCTCGAACATGTTGCGATAGCCTTGGTTAGTCACATTTTTTTCTTTCGATTCCACTCATTCCATAATATGTCTTGCTTGAAAGTGTAAAATATTCAGAATAAAGCTGTTAAGCAGCGATAACGACGTAGCTGAAAAGAGCTAACAGCGAAAGCTGAAAAGGGTTAACAGCGAAAGAGTTGTCCCCAGAATACTGA